>ML849005.1:4166-19717 GCA_009831015.1 Picea engelmannii
GTATACTGGGGGCCCTCTCAGGGGTCTTTTCCACCATGGTACTAGATCATGGATCAACCTATGCCTGAGGCATGGGTACCCTGGACATTTCCAGGGGCCCTAGACATATCTAGGGGCTTTAACTGCTTAGTCTCAGACTAAGAACCCCAGTCAGATACTGGGGGCCCTAAGAAGAGTCTTTTGCCATGGCACTGACTGTTTGGTCCCAGACCAAATGCCCCAGGAGTGCACTGGGGGCCCTAGATCTCGTCTAGGGTCTTAGCCATCTTCCAGGAGAATGGCTCTCCCAGCTGCTTATAAATTTAACAGTTATTACCATATATTTGATTGTTATTTCCTCAATGCCGACAATTCCAATAGACTTCAATGGGGTTTATCACCTATTGTTGACCAATCCTCAAGTGATTTACAGGTAACACATTTGTTACATGGTTGGAGTCATTTTTTCACATCCTACAAGGAAACTCACTGCAATGAAACCATTCGGTCACAATGACAGTGCAATATATCATGCTTTCAAATGTGATTCTAATGTATCACATGCAAGTTTTGGAATTAAACCATTGCATCAAATAGCGAACAATTTAACTCACATGGAACAAGAACTTAAAAATCACAAGGCTAGTACATGGCAGTTATTTTCTAATAAAAAGAATGTAGTAGGTTGCTCAAGGATTGTTCTTAACCCAATCAATCTTCTTGTCAACAGAAAGCACCGTCATTTTAGGACAATGATATGGAGATGGGGTCTCAAGCTGGCCAACAAAACTCTTAAATCCAAACTATCGAGTCACTCCAATAGTAAAGATCTCATACATCTTGTTACCTCCAAGATCTTCACAAAAGATAAGCTCGATCATCCACATACGAACCCTAGGGAAAATTTTGGAAGTTCTACCCACTGTCACTTCAGTAGAACCTCACTTTACTTTAGGTTGGATCTCCTTCGGCATAAGGGGGTTTTCCCTAAGATCAAATCACTAATCTGTCTATGAACATGGATCTGAAAATCAGATTAGTGATTTGTGTTTTTAATGATCTTCTTTAAATGAAGGATGAGAAGACAAGTAAGACCTCTTGCCTTGTCCTTTGGGAAAATGGAGTCAAAGCATTACTTGAAGAAGATTGTAATATGAAGGAGAAATCAGCAAGTTATGTTATACATGAACATCACCAATTAAATCAACCACATTGATGCAAAGAACTATATGATAAACATTGTTAAGATGCTTTGCCATTTAGTAGCTGAAAACCAAACGGAATATGATGCAATCAACAAAGCAAAGAGATTAGCAACATCCATCAAATATGAGTGAACTGTAGCCTTAATTTTCATTAACAAACATTGATTATATCGATGGACAAGAAGGGCATGGATACCTCTCCAAGACGTCTTTCTCTAGCATCCAAACAGTCTACAAGAAATTTGTAACAGATCTGAAGATAGAGACATATACCAGCAGGATTTGATATGGCAACCTTAGCATTAATATGATCTGTACTCCAGCAAAAGATAACATGGTTCACCCAATCTTTTCCTCCTTTTAATCTGCAAATTTATGATACCCTTGGCCATCTATGGGAGATTTTCTCCACTTGAACTTCTGATTTGCAAAGTGAGAAGAGTCTTTTCAAGGTACCTGTTTCCGTCCTTATACACACTTGCAAACGTGAGCTAAGTCTTGCTCACTTAGTGTGTCTTTGGAGGCACAATGCCTAGGTTCAAAGCCCACGCTGTCACTTGGACTTGAACCTCTTCCGTCTAGGCTTACTCCTAGGGATGCCAAGGGGGGTAGACCCTAGTTTCTAGATGAGATTAAACTTGAAGTTCTAGGAGTTGGTTTTAATTTGTTACAAGGTTGGGGGGAAGTCTAACCTATGATGCAAAGGCAACAAATGCAAGATGCAAGATTTCTTATGTCAAGCAAGCCTTTCCATGAGTCAACTAAGACTAGTGCCTAAGGTTGGGCAAAGGGATCAACTAATAGTTAAGGGTGTTTGATTACAAAAGATTTACAAGTTACTTACAAAGGTACAACAAGATTATAATAATGAATGAAAGAATAGTACATCAACTATGAAGAAGAGATACAAGATATACAAGATACAAAATACAAAGTGATTTAATGTGTAGGTACTCAAAGATATTTAAAACATAAAGATCATCCACATTAAGCCAAGCATGCCCCAATAGCACTTACTCTATTGGACTGTTTTTCAATGGCATCCACAACACTCAAGATCCAACAAGATGATGCCTCCAAATGGGATGCGCTATCTCTTGAGGGATCACACCATAAAGAGCATGAAAATAAATACTTGAAAGAACAAATGCTCAACAATACTCAAGATGACACTTAATTAATTAATCCACCAAGAAGTAAAATTGCATGTGAAATTAAAGACAAGATGTGTGCTTGCAATTAAAGTTTTAAACAACCATAAGATATACCCAAGAGATTGATTGCCTAAAACACTAAGTGGATTAAAGGGTTGCTTAAAGATTTAAAATCCCCCCCTTAACTAAGTGTTGAACCAAAATCCTCCTCCCCCAATTACCAAATGGCTGCTGGATGCTCAAGAAGTGAGGCAATGAGGCCTACCCTAGCTTCACAGGTCAACCCTAAAGACCCGAGTACTCCCGGAAAGGACGCCACGTGCCGTGAGACCGTCCTCGGCCTAGCACCTTTCGTTGCCTTCCTCAAGCCTTGTTTAGATGGCGAAGATGGTTGATTTAGGTGTCCTATTAAGTCTAATATATTATTATGCCTTAGGACTAAGTTTTTAGGTATGTTTAAGAGTGTTTTAGTGACTTTTACTTGCCCCAAAAAGGTGAATTAGGCTCAAAACCGAAACTTCAATCAGCTAAGAAAGTGTTCTTAAACCAATAAATTATAGCATTTAAACAATGTAAGAAACTTGAGATAAAAGCTGAATTGAAAGGTTATCCTTATACCATATGATTAAAGCCTTAAAATAAGAAGAAACTTGAGATAAATGAATGGAATGGAAGGCAAGAACAACTTGCCAAAGAAAAGAAAAATTGCTTTAGTTTATTACCACTTAACCATGAATGTTATTGCATGAAGGTAAAGTGCTAAGAGATGAAAAGTGTTTGCTGAAATTAAAGTGTGTCCCTACACCACATACATGCTTCACAATTAGATGATGACAAATGGCCTTAAAGATGAGTTGATTGCAAGTTAAAATGATTACTTGTTAAACCATTACCAATGCATTAAACCATGTGTATTAGCATGAGAAAAGAGATTATAGCATGTAAAAGAGATTATGCCTTAAAGGGTTAAACTAAGATTTAGTATGTGTATGAGATCTACCTCTAGAATATTTTAATCATTTAAGCATAAGTAAACCATCAACACATAACTAAGCTAGCTAACTTGAAATGAAAGGCAAAGGGACAAACCACTTACAATGGCACAAGGTGGAGGCAAACCTACCTTTGTTGTGCCAAAGAGGGTTTGGAAGAAAGAATAAGACTTTAGAAATGTTAGAAAAGTGAAGGAGAAGGGTGAGATCTTTTACCAACCCAAAGGAGAGACCTTTGGGAGTGTTGTGTGACCAAAAGTGGGCTGCAAAATCCCTTGACTTGATGAGAACCTGCAAAAACCAGCAAGCTATTGCTTGCTGGAAATGCTACACACAACAAGAAAAGTGAGGAAAAATTTCTGTTTTTAGGGCAAAATTTTTTCACATAAAAATTCCAAGTAAAAATGTATTTTTGTGACCTATCTATGATTGTTAGCAAGCTGGAATGTAGAAGGAATGAGCAAAAAAACCAGATCTGAAAAACAATAGAGTTTAAGGGGGTTTTAAGAGTAGACTCCTCCTTGAGGCTAGCCCAATAAAACCCTAGAGGTAAACTTGCAAAATGTGAGAGAAAAGTTACAAAAATAGATAGAATGTGAGTAGATCTAGATGGTAAAACAAACTACTTTGAAATACCCAACTAAACACTTCACTAGATCTATGATAATACTACCACAAGATCTATCCAAACAAAATACTTTGCTTTAAACTTCTACTCTAGATCTATAAACTTGAAGCAAGAATGAGAGAGAGAAATAGAACAAGATCACCTCAATAGTAGCAAGAAGCAACAAGAATACTCTTTATTTCTTCAAAATCCTCCAAAGCCTTTCTATTACTCAAGAGGAGAGTGTTGTAGCAACAAGTTGCTCCAACACTCTCAAGAGCAAAATGGAAAGGAAACACAATGAACCAAGAGAGAGAGATGAGGGGAAAATCAAGTAGCATAACAATAGCTCAATATATGGTGTCAAATGAGTGAGGGAGGGGTTCTATTTATACTTGGGAAGGCAAAGCTACCCCTCTTGGATGAGTTACAAGTGTTACACATCAAAGAAAAGTCACTTTTAGGGTTTTGGTAAGAAAGGGTTTTGGCATGGATGGATGAAGTGGAAATGAGTTGGAGTGAGTTGGCAAGGCTTTGATAAGTGAAATGATGAGTTGTAGGGTCTAGGGAGGCACACTAAGGGATATAATAAGTCTTCCATTAATTTTTTATTATTTTTTCACTTTTTGGAGACTTTCTAGAAGGGAGACACACCACTCTAGGAAAAGTGACGTTTTTGCTTAATGGCTAGGTGAGGAGGTGATGTGAGGGTTGGAAAAGGTTAGGAAAAATCTCTCACACTTTTCCATCATTACGTTATCTCATTTGTTCAAAATTACAAAAATGTCATTTTTCCCATGTCATGATTTAACAATTAAAATTGCTGTTTTGACTGATTGAGGCTCTTCGTGGAAAAACACCTAGCAAAAGTTGTTCGACTGAGCTGAAACTTGGTCCAAGGGTGTAGGGGGTCTCATTCCATTTCTTTTGAGCACAAATATCCCTAGAAAAAGCCGAAAGACCTAGTTTTTACAATATTTGCTCAAAAATTAATTAATTAATCAAATAATTAAACTTCCAAACTTAGGAAAATTTAATCAATTAAAAAAAACTATCTAGACTCGACGGAATTCCGCGAAACTTTCTAAGATGTCATACATGGTCATTTACATCATTCCTAAACACTAGCTACCAGAGGATAACCCCATTAGAATGCCTTTCACCACTTTGGAGGAATTATTGCTGGTAGGAGGGAAAAACTCAAGGGAAATTAATTAAGGCTGAAAAGCCCAATTAATAACCCGAGGATAAAAAACCCTCAATGAAAGGAACTCCCCTAACGAAGAAATCCTAAGGTAATTGACCTAACTATGATCCATGCAGACCTATTACATTATTAACCCACGCAGGGGTGCGGAAATTCTGTTTACAAAAAAAAAGTGCTGGAGGCATAAATTGCCCAATAGAACCAAACTGTCTTCGACATATTAGCATCTGTCGATGCATATCTTCATGGCACATGGAGTTGACCCCCTAGTTGGATAGGTGGTCAACAATACCCAAATCTGAACGTGATGCACAATTGAAGTAGCCACCACCAAGATTCCAACCTCTTGGAAGACTAAAAGCATCATGCCATCTTGCAAAAAATCTAAATTGCGTGATCAAAATTACATGTGCAATATAGGTGGTAACAGACTTGACTTCTTGAAGGAAGATCAAATCAAGCTTAGTTATTTGTAGCTCCACACGAACAATCTGTTTTGCAATTGGGAACCATCGTCCCTCAAAAGTTCCATGATAATAAGGACACTTTTTTTCGCAAAATCCTTCAAAGAAGGGGTTTGTCTGTCTGGCAAATGAACCACGACATCTTTATAAGACTTAATCCATAGATTAGGGCTATTGTCCCTCTTGACTTGTCCAACCTGACAGGATCAAAGTCTTCCTTGCATTTGTTGGACTTCACCTACCAACCCATATCTACTTCTGTATTGTTAGTCATTGATTTACTTGGGACCCTAGAGACCACGACGCTAGAACTCCTACTTTGTTGAGGATTTCCAACCAATCAAGAACTGCTATCTTGATCCACTGGCTACACCACCAGACCACTAGGGCTCAGGGAGGAGCCCGATCGAATCTTCTAGAATACCCATCTCCTGGACTCAAGGATCCTGAAGGACCACCACCCCTAGTATTTTGACTTGACACTGCTGAAGGACCACCACCCCCAACACCTTGGGTAGTGGGCATGGATGAGGCTGCACCCCCCTCACTCATAGGAGCTTGTGGATTAAACTTTCGATGAGGGCAATCCCAATATTAATTTTTGATGTTCTTTGTTATCTCGTTTGCAACTTCATGGAAATAGTACCTTGACCTTCTATGCCCTGCACACTATCATCACTATGGGAAACATATTCATCTTTATTTTGATATTATTTAATGAAGTTGTTGACCGCCTATCCAACTAGGGGGTCAACTCCATGTGCCATGAAGATATGCATCATCAGATGCAAATATGTCGAAGACAATTTGGTTCTATTGGGCAATTTATGCCTCCAACACATATTTTTGTAAACGAAATTTCCGCACCCCTGCGTGGGTTAATAATGTAATAGGTTTGCATGGATCATAGTTAGGTCAGGTACCTTGGGATGTTTTCATTGGGAGAGTTCTTTTCACCGAGGGTTTTTTATCCTCAGGTTATTAATTGGGCTTTTCAGCCTTATTAATTTCCCTTGAGTTTTTCCCTCACACCTGCAATAATTCCTCCAAAGTGGTGAAGGGCGTTCTAATGGACTTATCCTCTTGTAGCTATTGTTTAGGAATGATGTAAATGACCATGTAAGACATCTTAGAAAGTTTCGCGGAATTCCGTCGAGTCTAGATAGGTTTTTTTTAATTAATTAAATTAATTAAATTTTCCTAAGGCTGGAAGTTTAATTATTTAATTAATTAATTTTTTTTTGAGCAATTATTGTAAAAACTAGGTCCTTGGGCTTTTGCTAGGGGTATTTGTGCTCAAAAGAAATGGAAAGGCACCCCCTACACTCTTGGACCAAGTTTCAGCTCAGTCAGACAACTTTTGCTAGGCATTTGTCCACTGGGAGTGTCAGTAAGTCAAAACAACAATTTTTATTGCTAAGTCAAAATGTAATTTTTGAGCTAATGGGGTAATGTTAAGATGGATAAAAGGCAAGAGGGATGACACCTAACCTACCCAACCACATCCTAACCCTTTAATACCCCCTCACCCACTCACTTGCTAAAACACCCATGCCCCTAGGGGTATTTGTGCCCCCCCTCACACATAAACCTTAGAAAATGTCATTTAAATGACTTGTGGGCCCCTCCCTTGAGTAGTGCGCCCTTCCTAGCCCACCACCTCATCCTTGCTTGGTCCCACACACTCCAACTTACATGCCACATCAACAATCCATACCCAAACCCAAAGTGGTGCGCCCCTCTCCTTGGGATGCTCTCTTGGGATTGGTTTTTGACACGACTCTCATCAAAGAGGGGTCACTTTGCCTCTTGAGCTATAAATAGAGCCTCTCCTCACTGATTTCTTTGCCAATCTTTGAGCTAGTGTTACTCTACTGAAATTTCGCCCCATCTCTCTTTGTCTTTGCCTCTTGCTTCCATCCCATTTTCTCTTGAGAGTCTTGGAGCAACATGTTGCTGCAACACTCTCCCATTTGGATTAATAAAGCTTTGGAGGATTTGGAGTAATCAAGAGTATTCTGATTGACTTCTTGCATATGAGGTGACATTGTTCATTTTTTTTGCATATGGTGTAGTGATGAGTAGATCTTTGGTAAAGTAGTTTACTTGAGTAGATTAGCAAAGAGTATTCTTGCTGGTCCATACATGTTGGGTAGCTAGTGGTGTGAAGTATTTCATATTGTTAGCTTATTCATGCATGTTATCTATTTGTATACCCCACATATTGCTTGAGTTTTGCAAGTTTGCCTCAAGGGATTGTTGGGATAGCCTCAAGAAGGAGTCTTCCCTCAAAGCCCTTTTAAATTGCTTTCTTTGCTTAATCTAATTTTCTGTTCAATTTCATCATATTTTTCAGTAGCTAACCATCTTAGATAGGTCATATAAATCACATTTTTACTTGGAGATTTTATGTGAAAAATTTCTGCGTAAAAACCAGAAATTTTTCTTAACATTTTTGTGTTTTGCAGCATTTCCAACAAGCAATAGCTTGCTGGTTTTTGCAGATTCTTATCAGGAACAAGGGGATATGTTGCCCGAATTCACTCATACAACACTCCCAAAGAGCCTCCTTTGAGTGGGTAATGAATTTCTTATCTCTTCCACTCATTTCTAGCATTGTAGCAAGTCCCCGAGAAATTCCCTTGAGGCTTGCATTCTCTTGTTTCCATTTCATTCATTGTAAATCATTTTTGCAAGTTAGTTTTCTGCCTACACCTTGGGAGAGAGATTGGCTTAGCCAACCCCCCAATATTGTTTGGCTAGGACTTAATCTAATTTCATTATTGGTTATTCTTTTGCCCCACTTGTCATTAGGACAAGGTTCTGTGGCTAGCTTGTCTCAATAGTAATTAGATTTTTCTTTCCAACCCTCTTTGGCACAACATTGGTAGACTTGCCTTCACCTTGTGCCATTGTGAGTGGTTTGCATTTCTTTTTCAATTTTTGTTTAATTAAGTTGCCCACACCTTGGGAGAGACATCCCCATATCGTATGGCTAGGATGATAATATGTTGATGGTTTTTTATTGCTTACATGACTAAAATTTTCTAGAGATAGACATCACACATATACTCATCTTAGTTTAGGCCTTTGAGGCATAGTCTCATTTACTTGTTCTAAGTTTCACCACAACTTAAATTCATGGCACACCTCTAAATGCAATATACTTATGGCTAAGTAGTGATGTCTTAGAGCAATCTATTTTTGGGCAAACTTATTTCTCAAGCTTTCACTTTCATTTAAGTTTGCAAAGACACTCATGGACATGTGAATGGCGTAGGAACTTAACTCTTTCATTGCAGCAAGTAACTTCATTTTCTTAGCATGCTATCTTCATGTAATAACTCACATGGTTGAATGGTTAAAATCTAAAGTGTGGTTTCCATTTGGCAAGCTGTTCTTGCCTTCTTCATAGCACTCTTTCATACATGTTTTCTCTTGTTTATGGTTAATCAAATGATGATGGAGTAGATCCTTGTTCAACTTTTCTTTACATGCTTAATATATGTTTACATGCTGCAATTTCATAATCTGCAACACTCTTTCATAGTCATTTAAATTTCGGTTTTGGGCATAATTCACTGTTTTTGGGCACCTAAAACTTGTCAAAACACTCTTAAACACTTCTTAAAACTTAGTCCTAAACTTTAATAATATTTTAGACCAACTAGGACACCTAAAATCCACCATCTTCACCATCTAAAACGGGAATTGAGGAGGGCAACAGAAGGTGATAGGCCGGGGATGGTCTCACGGCATGAAGGAGTGTCCTTCTCGTAAAAACTCAATTCTTTGGGCTAACTGTGACAGCTAGGGTGGGCCTTGTTGCCTTACTATCTTGAGCATCCAACATTCATTTGGCAATAGGGGGAGGAGGATTAAGGTTTGACACTTAGTTAGGAGCATAACTAAAATCTTTAAAATCTTTAAGCAACTCCTAACCACTTAGTCTTCTAGGCAATCTTATTTTGGATATATCTTATGGTTGTTTAGAACACTAGTTGCGAGCACATATATCTTTCTTTCTTTCATGCAATCTTGTGGTTTAAATATCTAAGTGTTGAATTCTTTAAGTTGTGTTGAGCATTTATCTTTCAAAGTATTTCATATCTTTCAATTCATGCTCTTTGTGGTGTGATTCAACAAGAGGTTGCGCATCCCATTTGGAGGCATCATCTTGTTGGATCTTGAGTGCTTTATGGTTGCCATTGAATAGCAGTCCAATTGTTATTGGGGCATGCTTGGCTTTATGTGAATGATCTTCATGTTTTAACATCTTTGAATTCTCACATTTAAGCACATAATTAATCTTGTTCATTTGTATCTTGTGCATCTTATATATCTTGTTTATATCTTGTTGTAACATCTTTCATTCATGGTTGTAAGTACTTGTATCTATCTTGTTGTGGAGTAGTTGTAATTTTGTAATCTTTGTAATCTTTTGTAACCAGCCTCCTTAAACATAGTTGACCCCTTTGCCCAACCTTAGGCACTAGTCTTAGTTGACTTAGGGAAGGGTATTGTTTGACATAAGTAATTGTGCATCATGCATTTGCTGCCTTTGCATCATAGGTTAGTCTCCCCCCAACCCTCTAACAAATTAAAACCAACTCCTAGAACTTCAAGTTTAATCATATCTAGCAACTAGGGTCTACCCCACTTGGCTTCCCTAGGAGTGAGCCTAGAAGGAAGAGGTTCCAGTCAAGGTGACAGTGTGGACTGTGAACCTAGGCATTGTGCCTCCAAGGACACACTAAGTGAGCCGGACTTTGCTCACGTTTGCAAGTGTGTATTAGGACAGCAACATAAGTAAAATAACCTTTCTTGTGTGCCATATGCCTAATTTCCCCTGAAGAATGATGTTTCAAGAAGAAAGTAAGTGGTGTCCCATTCCCTTCCCTCATAAGGGGTTTAAGGCGTAGCGAACAGGAAAGGTTAGCTTGATCCTTTGTTACTGCTCATTATTTGATGCCATAGTGATGTCACCTAAAATGAGTCTCTGTGACAAGTACTTGAAAATCAACCCACTTCAGTGTGAATAGGACGATACAAAACTTGTAGAGATACTTTTGTTGGTCACATATGAGTCCAGATGTTACAGAGCTTGTGTAGCCTTGTGCATGACACTACTTGTACCAATGGGGCGGTGGGAATCAGATATGAGACACGAGGAATAAAATTCCTCTCCTGTAAACTTGATTGTTAATTTGAGCAGATCAAGTCCTTTATTCAGTGAGCTCAAGCCCTGTAATCTATATTCCATATTGTGATGATAACCTTTTTGTTTTCTTTTTCCTTGTTTACATATGATTTTGTCATGCTCTGTTGGGTGATATTGGTGATGACTTTTGATAGAACACACACACACACAGTCCTTGAATGGAAAATGATTTGTGTTTTGATAGGTACTAGGTATATCACTTGACCAGAAACTCGGATCACTTTGTCTTATGATTTAATGCTTTCAAGTGAAAAATAATTATCTTGTATTCGTTGGTTATGCTCTGAAGTTTATTTGTATTCATTACATTCAGCTTCATTCTAGCATTGTTATTCTGTCACTGTTACCATTGAACTTTCCCTTGTGGTATTCTACTTGTAGATTTTGTTGTTCTTTTGAATTGGGCTTTCTTTCATTTGCATAGGGAATACCAAATGGTCAATTGTACCAACTTCAAAGGAGGAACTTGCTGACTTTTTTGTCAAAACTGTCCAACAAGGGTATGTTTTTCTGTTTGTACCTTTTGAGCACAATAACTTTAAAGAATTTTTGCTTTTGATTTGTATGACTACTTGTTCTTAATTGTTTGTTTTTTGTTTTTTTCTTAAATTTAGTTTGTGCAACTAGTTTTCTTTCGAAGTATGATTTAGAGATGAAGTTTTGCTTGGATAATCTTTTTTATTCGTTTTAAACTTCTTTATATTGTAGGGATGAGGGCATTGTTGTGAAGGACCTCAATTCTCAATGGTGCCCTGATAATCGTGATGGTCGTTGGTGCAAAATCAAGCCTGATTATGTATCAATGGGCAATGATCTTGATCTTTTGATTATAGGTACGTAATCAATGGTTCTATTATTTAATTGTTTATAGGTTGTTTAAATTAAACAATAATAAATGTTTTGTCTCCAAAAGAGATCTGCAAGCTGGTTTTATATATTTATAATGACAACCAAATCTCTCATACTCTTTTGCGAGTTGTTGACGTGCTGAACAATTTTTCTTTTACTTTTGTCCATACTTGATGGAAACAAGTAATGGAGACGGAACAATTTGGATGCCTAGCAAAAATATTGATTTTGATCAATGTGATGGATATTGTAGATTGCAAATTTAAAACTATAGTGAATTGCATCATTCTTGGAATCACTACAAGCTTTTGAAAAATACCTATGAATTGTATGTTTTATTCACATTCAAAGATAGGGTAGTTAAGTTTGTTAGAGCTTATACGTTGGATCCTTTACATAACTTTATGAGGTATAGATTTGTGTGTAACAGAAGCAAATACTTTTAATCTATTGCTTTCTCACTCTTGATAACTAAGTTGCACAAAACATGGACATATCTAGAAGTTTCCGAAACAAGAACGTTTGGAAATGTGACCACCCCCGAAATTGGTACGTCAGGGGAAATACGGTATATATATGTGTGTGTGTGTATGTATATATATATAGTTTTTTTTAAAATAACACATTATCTTGCAAGAAAAAAAGATTGATACACATAGATGATATTTTAGAAGGAAAACCATATCTATATTAACATGAAAGGACACGTGGCACACAGTTAGAGGAGTAATGCTTTGCATGATGACACTTGGATACAACCATGGAGTAGGAGCATTGGAGTAATGTTTTGTTAGAGAGTGCACCATCCTAGAGGAGAGGCATTAAACCCTAGGAGAATCATGCCTCGAGGGCGTTTCATCATGGGGGTTGGATAAACTCTAGTATGACACTTGTACATCCTTGTATTGTACAGAGCAACATTATCAAAATCAGACTGATTGACTCTAAAAATGTGAACTGGTGGACTCGAGTTACATAGAGGGTTTGGTGCTCTTGATTAAAGTCCAGTTCCATACTCTCATACATGATAGAATCCAGTGGAAATGTTGCAATCCTGCCAATCTTGAAATCTTGAAAACTGTTAAGTTTGCTGAATTTTGAATGGGATCTAAAATTCTACTTTCTTCATATGAAGTCCAATGAGGTTGGAACCATTCTCAAACACCCTAAAACAATTAATGGTAATGCTGAAAATTTAAGTAAAAGGATGAAAATGAAGGATAAAGGACATTCTCCTTTATCTTTCATTTTCATCCTTTTACTTTAAGAATTTAATATTACCATTAATTACTAGGGTGGGTGAAATGGTGATGATAGTTAATTGAGCATGTGGACTGATTTAAAATGTTTATTAGTGGTTAATGAGGGTATTTTTTGCCACCTAAGGGACCTACGACCCTCTTGGTCATTTGGATGGGCCCACACAACAAGAAAAAGCCATGGAAATAGCTGTCATTTGTGTTGAAACGACCCAAAAGCGTCGTCGTCCGTACCGTACATCGTTTCCTAATCGGGAAACGTCGTACGGTACGACCAATGGCGTTTCTAGGTTGTTTCGTACCTGTTTCGGCAAGTTTCCGATATCGGAACATGGGCAGGGGGGTTGTTTACTGCAACATAGCTTGATAGAAATCCATTCACAATTGAATGTTGTTTGTGTAACCTTTTTCTTAATATGAGAGGTAGTTGGTCTCGATACCGTGCCATTCATCCTAAAATTTCCTCTACTATTTATATTAGTTGCCATGGATGATTTATTAAATGAATGCAAACATTTTTTTCCAATTTTGTTTAATGGTAGGCATTGTCACGTTGATTGAAGCTTACTATTATCAAGAGCACAATATGGATGAAAATCAAGATGTGATATTATTGTTTAAGAAACCACTAGCTACACTTTGCATAACCATTCCACTTAACAAGCACATTTAGGATGTTAGAATCCAAGGAAGGAATCATCAAATTCAAAGTCAATACTTAGCCATAATTTTAATTTTTAATGAGCCATGGAATTGGTTAATACCGCCATGGTAGGCCTATGGAAGATAAATAGAATCAACATTGATGTTGCTAGCCATTGTTTTGTCATTAATTTGTTTTTTATTTGAAAAAATGCATCTTATATTTAATCAATGCACAAAAAGAAGACATATCCTATAGTCTTTTAATGCTAAGTTGCAATCGAGTCATGAGAATCTCCTTCCTGACATAAGTGAAAAGGGGTAACATGTCAACGTTGTCTCCTATTTCAATAGAGTTGAATTCATTTCAAAAAATGTCCATTCTAGCATGATATTGGATGGATAAATCTGGTCATAGATTGACGATTCCCAACAAGGACCTTTGTTTAGACTGTTACCCCCTCTTACCTAGGGGTAGCTAGAGGAGATCATGTCTCATGGCCTGCCATGAAGATAGTGATCCCAATGATGACGATTAGTATTCTGTACTGACAACAACCCCCAAATGCCTCATTCCTCATCAACATAGCTCATCAAGCCTGATCAACATGGTTCATTGATGGTGGTCCAACAGATTATGAGGTACATTAGTCCTCGTTCCATAAAAAGTGTCATATTTAATACATTTGACATGTGAGTGAGGATCATGGGTTGAAGTTGTATAATGAATCATAAACTTAAAAGTTATGCTCTTTGCCTTGTTTCACCTTGGTGGCCATCATTAGTGTCCTAGTCCCGTGTTGTCACTCTTAGGGAACAAGGGTACTACTAGGAGGTTTTGATAAGGGTAATGTACCGTTCCCCCCCATACTTAACACTTTCTATCCTAGGGATTTTCCAGTGTACTAAACTTCGGTATGGTTGTTACATGTACACCAAATTTGCACGTGGTTCATCCTCCCATGAGAAGAAGGGCTAGAATGTCGAGGTTGTTGTAGCTGCTATAAAAATAAATAAAAGAAAGAATGCTATAAAAGAAAAAAAGAAATGTGGGATAATGAGTGGCCAACTTTAAAAGCCAAGGGCCATATTGAGCTCTACCCCCTCGCTATGAGGTGATCGCCGCTAGTCCTAATGCACTGAATGCATATCAATTAAAAGGACTTAATCCTAGCAAGAAAGAAAAGAAAAATAAAGTTCTTTAAACTTGAAAAGGGGACTTGTAATGCATAAAATGAATATCAAAAGACAAGAAAGGGGTTTGGAATACACACGTTGCCGAGGAAAGGGTATCTCAAGCAACAAACGTTCCCTCTATAAAGGCGCTCATGGAAATGGACCAAGCACGATACCTTGCATGTTAATGATTCCATCACCATAAAGTAACCCTAACACGTTTTCATTCACCATACTTACACTTTGATGTGTCTTCTCGAGAACTATTCCTCTACCTGGGTACTAGCACACCTGATAGGGTCTTTTGATGGTCCTCCCATACCTAAACTTGCCAAATTGCGTAAAGTCTTGAGCTAATGTGATGTTTGAAGGGGATATCTAATGTGAATTGCTGATGTGGCTTTTGTATTAAGTGATGCCCCACTTTGTATGATTCTAAGGACTCTTGTACCTTATGATTATTGGTATTGCTCGATTCTATGGCTTTGATTGAATTGGGTGCACTTGACATGGTCCTCTGGAGGACGTCCTTATGATTTCACTCAGGACTTGTACATTATATACAGGATATGGTACGTGTGATGCAGAGCGTTGGGTTATGTCATAACTTGACACATTCAAATACATCCTTTCACATCTTCTGGACCCTAGACGATGGATATATGAGCTCTCATTTTGCAGATATGATCATATTGGTTGACAAATGGGAAGGAAGCCCACATCTTGGATAGTGCATCGTGGAGCTTGTTAGGCATTGGAAAGAGGACGTTGCACTTGGACATGATTGGATACCATT
>ML849005.1:42872-53768 GCA_009831015.1 Picea engelmannii
AGTGAGTGACTTATTCAGCATCATGTCTGATTACTCAGATGGAGTATGGTTTCGAGAGATGATGTAGTTGATGTTGTCAAATGACACTAATAGTGATGATGGTGCTCGTGTTCTAATCATGAGATAGTCTATACGACTATGATAATGCTATCGGTTGAATGGTATGTTTGCGCTCAAGACCATTGCCTTCAATACCTCCCTAGCTAGAGGGGAGTGTTGATATTATGGTAGCTGCGGGAGGAATTTACCTCCACATGTAAGCTTGACGAGAATAAAATATTCTGGGAAGCAAGAAATAACCCTAAAGCATTGAACATAACCCTAGAAGGCAAGTCGGCTCAAGGAAATAATTAATATTAAGTGTTTAGTCTTCAGAATGAGAAGTCGGCCCAAACAACTCAGGAAATAGTATAAATAGAAGTAGCCAGACCTCATTTTATACACACTGCTCAGAATTGCAGCTGGGAAGAAGTGCGCACTGCAGGAACTGTGCTAGTGCGCAAGTCTGGGGAGCAACTGTAGCCGACACCTGCCTCAATCTGGTTTCCTGGTTTAGGCTCAGACTTTCTGTTGGTTATGGTTGGACTTTTTGATCAATCTTGGTTATCTTTATGCATTAGCCTTGGTTGGCTATTGGCTTGCTTCCGGAATCATTCTCTGTCAAGGTTAAGGTGCTCAGGGGTGGCTTTGGCCTATGGTTGGGTGGCAATATTGCTATATTGTCTATGGTTAAACGAGCACATCCATTACTTTCTAACACCTAGGGGAAATGTTAAGAGAACTGGAAGGAAGATGGAAATGCCCCTAGAGGCCAGAAAACTAAGTGGAAGAGGAGGGGAAGGAAGATGAATTGTAGATCAAGGAAAGCTGCTCCAAAAGTATAGTGCTTTGTCGGATGATTATACCTGCCCGAGACATGAGAAACAAGCATACGTTGCAATATAATCAAATGGACAAGCAGGTTAAGCTTGCTGTCCCTAATTTGCAGCAATAGATAACAGTATATATCAGCAAGAAAGAAGTATTATAGCTGCTTAAAAGTTTGCTTAAAGTCAAGTGAGATAATGCTTGAAACAAGTAGGTAATGATAAAGAAACTTAACAACTTGTAGCATGAGACTTTAGCAATTAGTTGTGGCTGTCATAAAGATTGTGTGCAAAAATATTTTTGGCAGCCTTATGGCTGCAGCAAGCTTGTTATGAAAGCAGTAAAAACAGCCACCCAAATCCTCAAAGAAGATACCCGTGGTGATTGCACCTAACCACCGATCATCTCGGTTCCGTACTTCTAGAACTATATGGAGCACGAATGAACTCCAGGAAAGGAACATGAATGATTCATACAAATTACTCAACGGTAAATGTCTCGAATAAAGCCAACGAGTAATTAATAATCCTGTTGTACAAAGAAAAGCAACTATCGTGCCCTTTCCTCCCAAACTACTTAGTCCTTCAATTCGATAAACTAAGGTTCTCCAATAAATGAGAGTGACAACCAAAATGAGAAAAAGAGATGAAAATGCCTTAAACCTTGTAAAACAAGTTAGTAAAATTTTAGCAAATTTTGGCGGTGAAAGCACAAGTTAAGAGTGGCTTTATCTTAGGGTTTCTGCAGTGAAGTTATCAGCCTTATGGCTGTAGCAAACCAAGCCCTATATCAGAAAGTTTATCTAACAAAAATCACTCGTAATTAGCTCAAAAGGTGTGCCTAGGTTAGTAGTGGGTGAGGGCAGATTTTTGGGCCTAGTCTAGGGTTAGTTTAGGAGCAAAAAGGGTTAGTAGGCTAGGGTTAGAACAACCCTAATGGTTGTAGGTTAGTTTTACTACAACAGCAAGAAATTGTGGTTGAAAGGGGATGCCTCAATAAGACAAGGGAGCCAAAGGCTCAAGGAACACTTTCCAAAAGAGACAACTTTAAAACTTGAAAATTTCACGTTTACCAAGGCAACATTTTATTTCTCCAATGCAATAAGTAAATGACTAGTGCCTTTAAAAAATGTGTTAATGGAGTCAAGCAAAGAAAGAACTAGAGGTACTACCTTCTTGGGGGTGTAAATCCTCTTACTCACCAAGGCAAGTATCTCTAGCTAGGGTTTAGGCTAAGAGGGTGTATGCCCTTATACTTCTCTTAGCAAACCCTTGTTAAACTGATAACATGTAAGCATAAAGTGATGGAGACTAAGGTGTGGGTGTATGCCCTTATACTTCCCACCTAGCTCTAGCAAATAACCTTGACTTGAAAAATAAATGATAGCAACAATGTAGAAACCTTACCAATTCAAGGAAAAAAGCTAAGACAAACCACCGTAAAAGCTAGAGAAAAGCCTTCCAAGGCTAGCGCATCATCTCCATCAACCAATAACCAAGACATAGCCATAAACTAAAGCACAAGAGAGAAAGATAGCCAAAGAGAGAAAAAATTTCAGTCCAAGAGCCTCTCACAAGAAAGAGAGTTATGATAAAATGAGATCTTATGATCTCTTATTTATACAAAATGTCACTAACATAGTTTGTCCACATAATTAAGGGCAAAACACAAGACTAGGGGTCAACAACCCTAATATTGCCCTTTTTACAAAGTAATATTAAACAATTCATTTTAATTTCACTTTTGCACAAAGAAAAAGCCCTAGTTATAAGGACGACACCCTTTTAGGGGATGTTTTGGCACTAGGAGAAGGTCAGTGATGGAGGAGTGTAGAAAGGCTTCCCAAAGCCACATGTCAAGCATCCAAATAGCTTCCTTCATGGTCAAAGCCTCAAGCCCCTCAAAACGTCCTTGTGCCGATACATGTCAACTCACCACCAAACCCTAACCCCCCTAGGTGACGCCATGCCTTTAAAAGTGATGTTTTGCCTCCCCTAGGAAAAACATTTGGCATGTGGGGGCTAGATTATGTCTTTAAAGTCATCTTCTAGGCCTTCAAAGCTTGATCTCTCTCGTTCGGCATGCAGGCCCTTGGCATCCACCTGTGGGCTTCAAGCCCCATGGAAGCCCAAGCTAGGCTTGTTCTTCCAAAACTATACACCAACTAGGTCCTGCAAAGAACAATAAGCATGCCCTCCAAGGATCTCAAGTCATAACATCATGATAAGTGAATCCAATCAATGAATGAGCCCCTAAAGCATGTGCATGAAAGATCACTATGTCAAACAATTAAGTGCTCAAAGACATTATGCGACTTGTCAAGTTTGAATATGGGAGGGTTGACGAGGTGTCCTATTGGGTAGATCTTGCCGTAGGTCAAGGAGAGTTTCCAAGAGATCCCTCTCTAAGCCATGTAAAGTGGGTGAAGAGTCAATGGACATGGGGTTCATTTCATAGAAGGGGTCGCAGTGTCTCATTCATGGGTGCCTTTGTAGAGGGTGTGTGGTACCTTCGTTTGCAATGCACTTTTTCCAAGCCCATTATTTTGCCATTCTTTATTTCTTTCATAAATTTAAGGACAAGTTGAAGGCCACTGCCTTGGCGTGGTGTCCAGATAATGACAGTGTCACCCACAAATACCTAGTGGAAATGAGAAGGCTGGCTCGTACGATGGCTCTTCAAGGGAGTTCCTAGTAGCAAACCCATCCCCAAGAAAGACCACTTACTAGGGCACGATGTCAACCACCAAGGTGAAGCAAGGAAAAAGGCATAATGTCGAAGCATATATCATGAAATCTAAACCAATCTAAGATACAACATACTTAAATGCCTCAAATATTGAAATGATGCTCACCATAATATTGACTTGTACGTCATGGAGCAAGGCCCACTGCCTTCCGGAAGCCAGTTGGTGTGGTGGATGCCATCTGAAAATCTACGACCTCTGTGGTGGTGAGAAGGGTCTCTATCTATGCAAAAGGATACTGCTAGTCATGTAGTCTCTCGATACTCCATATCCGCAACATGAGGGCCTCAAGACATAATCGCCTTAGTTACCCACAAAATGTGGATAACAAGTATGTCAGAAAAGTCAGCCAAGTCCAGTCATGTCCGCAAAACTTCAGAGGTTAGAACAACATCAGTGGTATTCAGACATCATTTTCTTCCTCATTAATCCTTTGATAGGTCATAAAAGAAATTTGTGCCACCACTATTGCATTTTCGGCCTTGGGGTCTTGTGCATCGAGATTTGTGATATGCCTTGAAAAATGTGAGATGATGAAATTTTGTGAGACTGCCATGTTGAGAACTAAAAATGACAAATGCACCATGGCCAAGGAATGCATATAGACTCTATAAGACAATGACCGTGTGGGTAATGACATAAGTGCACACGACCATGGGCGGACAAGCCCTACAATGTGCGATCACCCCTACAATAGAAAGATAGCTCTATGAAACCATGTGTCTTGACTCTTAATAAGTTCACCTCAAGTACCTCAATCCTATCCAAGTCGAAGGGAAGTGAGAATGAAATCTAGAAAGACTAATCATGGCCGACTAACAAGTCTAAGAGTCCATAATACACAATCTTCCACACGGCCCACAAAGCTTTGACTTGCATTCTTGGACTTACAAAGGTGTAACCAGATGAAAAATGTAGGGTACCTTCTGGAGAGGTAACACCACTCATAAGGAATATTAGAGGCGAGTCAATCCCTTGTTGCACATGGCATGGGAGGAAAGGGGCCAAAAGGCCATTGTATTGGGAGTTTAGAGGCCAACTTGAGAGCATACTTTCTAATGAAGACCATAATGATAACCTTATAGTCATGATTTAACTTATGACCCCTTTTTATAGCCCATAAGGTAATGAACTATTTGCATTCTTCAAGCACAACAATTTCGTTAGGCACATATAGTCATTACAAGCCAAAATGGAGAACAAGAAAAACTAAACCTAGTCACAACATTGGTGCTAATGCAGTGGAGGGCTCCTACAAACTAAAGGATATGTTGGGTTAAACCAACAACCCGCTAGAAAGAGTGGATTCTTTTCTAGGATGGAAATATAAGTTCATAGAAGAATGGTTTCTTTTGCATGCTCAAATGGGCTTCATATAGCCTATAATAAGGATATCATTCATCTAGACACATATTTTAGAGTTTATTTCCTTTAAATAAGTGTATTCTAAATATATAATTAATCATATTTTAGGGTTATTTAATAGTATTTAATCCCTATTGAAACTTAATTACACTGAGAGGAGCAAGGTGCTCTAGAACCTAGTGTGGGGGAGATCTTCATGCGTGTGCAGTGTTTATGTATGTGTAACACTAATAAATCATAATGTAAAAGTAATCCGACATATTTTTATCTTACTTTAAACAACAACTATAAATAATCTAGCAAAAATCCATCTTATCCTTGGATCTATTACATGGCAAGTGGTATAACAAAAAGTGAGGTGCAAGGCTCAGTGTTTATTAAATACTAAATAGTATTTGAGGGTGCAAAAACATTGAGGTTTGCACCTCAAATTTTTCAAATCCTTCTTGGTGCTTAATAGATACACGTTAATATGGATCTATGCTAGTTGGGACTATTTAAAGCCTGCTTGAGCATAATTAACTCATTGTTAATCCTTATTAAGGTTGATTGATCCTTTTTATTGACAAATTAATGTTTCTACAGTCTCAATTTTGTATATTTATACATGACTGACTGATATACATGACATATGTCCTAATATATGACTGTAGAATTAATAGTTGTGTGAAATGTTGATTGTGTTGGGCTTTGAAAGAACAATAAATTATATCTTCTCTTGTTTGCTTTCATATATAAATTGGAGATCACCCTATACATTCTGTTATTATATTGTAGCTTATGTAATTTCCAACTGCATAACCGCTTTAATTACTATAAGCATATGTTCTTTCCATCTCCTTATCAGTTGTGTTATTGATGCATGTATGGGCTTGGTCTGATGCATATCTTCTAGGTTCAGGAATCCAAAGCCATTGAGATCCAATATATACTGTCAGCTGGATTGAAAGAAGTAGATTACTGTGACTTTGCAATGGCATGGCTTCCTTTCAATCATCCATTTTTTTGCAAAATATGAAGAGGAGAAGTTTTATCTGTCACTAACATTTTGTTGACCTGATGGAGGTATAATAATTTCTTTGACTGTTATCTCCATCTGCTGTAAACATTGGCAAAATCTCTCGAGTGTTTTTCAATTCTTCTTGCATTTTGGCATTCAAGAAGATGAGAAATATTGACATCAGTTTTCCTTGATTGATGCTTAGATCTCTTTAGTTGCAAGTATGCCCTTTGGTCTTTCATGCCTATTGAGTCCTGGATTGACTGGGTTGTTTGGTCCTTCCACATAAATATGGACGTCATATACACTCTTCTGTGATTGTAAATGTCTTCATGTCTTCTATAATGGAGTTTGCATTTTTTTTTGTCTCGGAGCAATGCCTTATAAAGTCCACGCTACTACAGAGGGCTAATTTTTCCCTTTGCCTATTGCAGGAGGCTATTATGGGAGGAGTCAATATGGAGGGCAGGTTTGTTTGCTATACTTGGCTTTATAGACAAGTAACAAAATAATTAAAGGGAAGCTTACTTGTTTTGTGGATCTGTGTCAAGACAGAATTGGTTGATTTGGGAATTGGGAAAGTAAAAAAAGAAATGATTGGGTGGAAAGGAAAGGTGAAAGAACTTAGGAGAGAAAATTGAGATGTAATAAGTATGTATGAAAATAGTCTTCCTTGATATTCTGTCCTGTCTCCTCCCTAGAGATTTTCATCCTATTGGTTGGTTACTTTGCTTATATTGAATTGCAGGTTGTTAAACTTGTTACAATTATGAATTTGAGATCCTAAAGTAAAACACCAATTCTTACTGTGGTTAGTGAAGCAGTTGCTATTCAAAACTGAAGTGACTTAAAAAGTGGGGATTATCATGCCAAAAACCTAATTTTGAATGTCTAAAAAAGCTGCAGTGCCACTTAAGAAACTAGAGAAATTATTTGAAATTATATTAATGTGCATGAAGACCAACTCTTGACAACAGCAATAAGGAGTGCTTAGAGAATGTAAGAAAAATGAATACACAAACATATGGAATATATAATATAAATCTTATTATTAATAGAGTTAGTTTATTACAATAAAGGTGATCACCTCTTATCTCTCTGATTGGCAGTTGGTCTACCTAATTTTCTCTAACCACTTTATTAATAAACGATCCAATATCACTCTAGGCGATTCACCACTCCAACCTATCGTAATGACCCCAATACAAATCATTCAGCCCTCCCCTCTGTTAAAGAGCGCAGATTCATCAGCAGCCGGCCCAAGAGAAGAGGCAAGAGACCCATTTGTGGGGGAAGACACCAACATTAAGGTCATCATAGGGATTGCAAACTCAGATACATAGGATTTTGGAGAGGGGGGAAGCAATTGGATTATTAAAGGTCTAATTTTGAGACTAGAGTGCATGGAATTATCCAACCTTGCATTACGGATAAAGGTTGGGGAACTCACAAACAAGGTCACAAAAAATGAGGAGGAGAACCTGTCTTTGAAGAAACAATTAAATGACAACAAGGAGCAAGATGTCTGGTTACCCCCCAATGCCTAGGGGTAACCAGAGGAGATCATGTCTCGTGGCCCGCAATGGAGAACATGATCCCGACCATGATGATGATTAGCATGCCCACAGATGGCAGCCCAACAACCCCCCTCATTCACCTTTACAACTACAGGTCAAACAAGGCTCATCACATTCAAGCAACCCAGAGTATGGGAGATGGTAAGCCATCGCCACCAGAGGTAGCTGAGCAGACTTGTACCCAGCGGGGTTGTGCCTTCTCCATTGAGACGTTGGCCTTGGGAGGCCCATGACGTCACCTATGACCTCCTATGACGTCATCCAACAATATGGGAGTTTTGGGAGGCAGTTGTGGCATGATTGGCATGTGTGGCAGCTTCCAGAGGCCCAAGAAGGGCTAACGTTTTGCTCCAGGAGGCCACATTTTCCCTAGAAAGGGCTAATGTCACCCTAAAGGGGCATGACGTCCTCATTATTTGCTTGATTAGGGTTTCATTATGACATTTTAACATAAAACTATATTATTTGGTATTTTGGCCTTGTCGGCATTTTGGTGACCTAATTTTTCATTGAGGTCATTGCTACTATATAAATTGAGAGTTAAAACTCTCATTTTGGACATCATCTTTCACTCACCACTTGGTGAGGTCTGAAATTTTTAGCCCTCCTAGGGTTATTGGCTGAAATTGTGGCGCACTTGTTGAAGGAGGCTTCTTTTTGGTGATTTTTGACATTTGTCTTGGTGGAAGGTTTTCAACTAGGGTATGGCTATATGAATTTTTGGTTAAATGTAAGTGGAATTTCTACAACACTTCTTTATTGAATGGTTATGGTATTGTTTACTTGCATTTTGTTACTATAATTGCTGGATTAAACCCTAGGTGACAAGCACATGTTGGTGTCCTTGTCTCATGTCCCTACTAAGATTAAGAACCATTTGATTTGTTGAAGTTAGATAGAGCCTTGCCATAGCAATACTCTACCTCTACTCTTTTAGCCTAGCCGTTTTGTACTTTTTATTGAGCTAAGAAGGAGGAAAACGCATCAAGGCATAGGGTTTCTACACCTTGGTGAGCCGTTTTCCATTAGGGTTTGATAGATGAAGCCTTGCCTTAGCAACACTTCATCTTCAAACTCTCTTGTCTTTAGCCCTATCAATTTTTTCTCAAGCTAGCTGTTTTCATCTTGCCAATGGGCTAAAGAAGGAGGAGAAAGCACTAAGGCTTAGGGTTTCTACACCTTAGTGAGCCTTTCTACCCTATGGTTTCATTGTTGAGGTATTTCCTTAGCAACACCTCAACATTTAACCCTCTCGTCTTTAGCCATACCACTATCAACACGACCCTTCAACATTTGCAGCGTTTTGACTCCATTTGCCCTAATGACGCACTGATCTAAGACTTCTTGTGATGAGTACCTTGAACATACACACATCCAAATACTTTGAACAATTACTAATCTTTCTAACCCTAGCTTAGAGTAACAATCACTAACCTTATTGTTGCCATCATCTATTCATGCTATAATCATCTTTATGCAACATTTATTTATCTTTGAAGCAATTGAATGAATGGCTAAAGCGTTGCTTCTAACATTGTTACATTGATGATAAATTGCCATTTGCTTGCTGTGAAGCTTCATTAGCATTTATTGAGAAGTGACATTGTGTAATCATTGCTATTGTATAAACATTGACTTACTTCATCAATATTGTTCATCAATTGCTTATTATCAGAAAGTCTTTGATTATATGAAGTACTAACCAACAAGTTTTCTTGCACACATATAGTTTCCTTGTTGCTTTGTCTCGGGCAGGTACACTTTCTTGGTTATTACTATCTTTATTGGCTGATTAGCCAGGACTTTCTGATCGATGGTGACTTGTGAGGGGGGATATTATCACTTAGCCTTTTAAGCCCTTGCCTTCTCAAAACCCCAGGTCACCGGGGATGTCTCCCTTGGGCCTTACCTCCCTAAGCAAAAAGAGCTATCCCATTGAGGTGACAGTGGTGGGATAGTCTTAGTTACGCCAATTTGCCTTCCTTTCATCCGTCTTTTACCTTACTATCTTTACAAGCTTACCTGACGACTCCACTGAGGGTGATTCCCTCATTCCTTTGATAATTTCAAGAAAATTGTCTGGCAACTCCAATAATGATGAAGCCAACCATGACTTCTCAATGGGACCTGGGAAACTTCAAACCTTTAGACATGAGTAAACTCCCGGGATACCCTCGACAAATGCCCCCGAGGTACGAAAAATGGCTCCCTAGATTCACTGGTCGTGATGGGGAAAGAGCCAACTATCATATTGGTGATTTTTTGGCTTTCTTTCAACTCCATCCTATCAGTGATGATGCTGAAGATTTGGAAATGAAACTTTTCTCTGCCACTCTTCATGGAAATGCTAGGAAATGGTATGATAATCTGCCTGTTGCTGGCATCACATCTATGGACCAGTTAGAAGAAACCTTTCTAAAAAAATGGGGTATGAAATGAGAAGATATCCAAATGTTACTAAAAAGACTCGAATATGTAAAACAAACTGAGAATGAGACTGTCAGGGATTTCGATGGTAGGTTTGGGAGATTGCTATATCAGATACCTAGAAGCCATTATCCTGTAGACAAGTACCTCGTGTATCTTTATGCCAATACACTCTTAGTGCATTTAGGGTTTCTCCTAAATAAAAAGGGGCCAAAAACAATCTATGATGCCTATTACATGGCCATGCAAATCGAGGAGAATATCTCTTTGTCCAAGAGAAAACACATCTTCTGTCTGGGAACCAAAGTTGATGACCCCAAAGGTAACCCTAGACACTCTTAGTTTGGAAAGATTAGTTACCCTTGAAACCTTTACTGTTAATTTCCAAGAAGAAGGGGAACAAATCATTGATCAACAAAATGCTAAGGGGAAAGATCTTGATGAGGTTTTCCAATCCCACAGGGAAGAGAAAATGACTACTGAAGATACAATTGATGAGCTGGAACCTGAACACGATGAAGAAGTATCGATATGCACTCCTCCCTCTGATGAAGCCATCCACGAGCCTTTTCCCCCTACACAAGAAGAAGAGAATGAGGTTAGTCACTTTCCTTTTCAGGATCTTGACAATGCCTTGTTTTATGATTCAGAGAAGGAAGTGTTATCCCCGATATCTAGGGATAACTAGGAGATCATGTCTCGAGGCCCACATGGTCCTAGACATGGAGTACCGAGAGCAGGATTGACTTGAGCATGGCCCTGGAGGGCCCTTCTCTCTTCTTCTTCGTCAGATTTGTCCTGTCAGCAGTAGCAGCTTCCATCACCACCGGCCTGGGCTTGCATCGGAGAGGACTCTTGCTCCATGAGGTAATTGGTCCGAGGTATCATGGTATGTGTCATATTTGATTGTTATA
>ML849006.1:6596-19541 GCA_009831015.1 Picea engelmannii
CATCATTTAACTCATGATAACATTAGTGTTACAAATATCGCAATAATATCAATAATATTGTTGTATATTGTGCGATTTTGAAATAGTTAATATTATCGCAAGAAATAATTACGATATTTCCCATGTTGCATTGGTTTTCGAGATGAGAGAACGACAGGGACGGGGGGACACGTCCCTAGGACGACTAGAGCGCAGCCCTAAATTTTAAAGGGGACGACAATTGTTGATGTTTCTCCAATTAACAACATCAGGTAGACATTCTCCCATATTGGTCATGTTGATTTGACCAAGGGAAATGACTCATTCACTCATAGAGCTTTGCTAGTGGTGAATGGCCCAGGCGTAGTCTTTCTCTTCATGAGGAGTAGATAAACTCGAGGTGCTCTCACCTTGCCTGCTCCAGGATGGAGTGACCTATATTCATCAGGCGTGCATGTGCGGAAATGATCGTCAACATAAATATAATATATAAATAATATATTTATAATATAATGTATAAACATAAATAATCAATAATTAATAATTAATAATAAATTAATTAATGAAAAGACAATAATGGAAAAGACATGTCCATTAAATGAAAGGGCACTCCACTCAAGTATATATATTGAGGCCCTCAATTGTAATATACCATCTCATATAATATTTACTTACAATAACCTCTCATCAAGTTTGCTAAGTTTTGTTGAGATTTTCAGTGTGTAATTATTCTATGATAACAGTAGCATTTAAATCATAAGGCAATAATTATTAGATTTGAAAATTAGAAAAATTTTAACATGGTATCAGAGCTTTTCATTTAGCTTCCTTCCTCAATTTTTTTTAATTTCATATTCTCAACATCCTTGCCTGTTGTGAGCCCCATTATTTGTTCTTGATCTGCTACTAAGTCTTTTCCGAAACTAGTTAAAAGCTTTCAGTGCCAGATCTGATAGATCTACTTCAGATCTTTTATTTTTTGAAATTGTACAATCGTGGTCGCGAGCTGCCTGTGCACACAGAGCGACCACATTCCCTTTGGTCGCAATTTGCCTAATTACAAGGCGCAACCGCCTTAAGAATTACACTATATAGTACGACCGACTCTTTTGGTCACTCTCTGTTTCTCTGCAAGCTGCGACTGGTCGCACTGTGATAACTAACAGAGTTGCTATAGACTCCACATCACTGATTGGTGTTCGAGAGGTAGGTCTATACAGATTGTTGGGACGACCAGCCCAGGCATTGGTACATGACAACATCGATTTGTGTGAGCTGTGGCATCAAAGATTTGCACACTTACATTACAGGGCTTTACCAACATTGAAGAGGACGGTCACAGGACTTCCAGAGATTTAGGTAGAGCATGATGGCATTTGCAGAGGATGTGCACTTGGCAAGAATGCCAAGGGATCTTTTCTGAGCAGTGACTACAGGTCCAAGGGGATCTTGGATCTAGTACATTTAGATGTATGTGGGCCTATGACAGTTGCATCTTTGGGTGGATTCCTGTACTATGTGATATTCATTGATGATTTCTCCCGAAAGACATGGATCTTCTTCATGAAGACCAAGGATGAAGTCTTCAACAGATTCCAGGAGTTCAAGGATTAGGTAGAGAACCTAATAGGGAAGAAGATCTAGGTGTCGAGGTCAGATAATGGAGGAGAGTACACTTCTAGGGACTTAAGTGATTTTTGCAAGGAGGTAAGGATCAAAAGGAAGTTGATTGTTCCTTACAACCCACAACAGAATGGGGTTGCAAAGAGGAAGAACATGTCCATTGTAGAGGTTGTCATCCAGTACAACACTGTACGTCCAAAATAGGAGTCCTCACTGGATCTTGGGGGACAAGACTCCTGAGGAGGCTTTCACAAGTGTGAAACCAGAGGTCAGTCATTTGAGGATTGTTGGTTGTCCAGTCTGCATTCATGTGCCCAAGGAGAAAAGGATGAAGTTGGAGCCTTTTGGGAAGAAGGGAACGTTTTTTGGATACAACGAGACAAAGGCTTACAGAATCTACATTCCGGGACAGTGCCACATAGAGGTTAGTCGGGATGTCACCTTTGACGAAGACACAAACTTCAGGAGGTCCAAAGAGTCTCACATGGAGATTGATCGTGAGGAGCAGGAGGCTCCGAAGGATGTGGGTTCAAGTCCCTTTGTTCTAGTTGATCATCCTTCAGACTATCAGGACAAGCCAACAGAGCTAGTTGAACTAGTGGACCCACCTAGAGTCGTTCCAAAGACCAGGAAAAGGCCAGTCTAGCTTCATGATACATTGTCAGATGCAGAGAGGCATGCAACTCCCTGTGGTACTTTCAAGCAAAGTAGACGACCTCATAAATCCTTGATTTATATGGAATTGATGAGTCGCATCATTGATTCTAAACCTTTCAGTTATGAGAAGGCAGTAGGCCAACAAGTTTGGAGAGATGCCATGATGGAGGAATACTAGTCCATCATGAAGAATGATGTGTGGGAGATTGTGCTAAGACCTAAAGGGAAGTGAGTGGTGACTTCCAAGTGGATCTACAAGATCAAGCATGCAGCAGACGACAACATCGAAAAGTACAAAGCGAAGTTCTTGGCAAGAGGGTTCTCCCAAAAAGAGGGAGTAGACTATGAGGAGACGTTTGCTCCAGTCGCCAAGTACACTTCCATCAAGACCATTATTTCCATTGCAACAGTCATGGATTGGAGATTACACCAGATGGATGTAAAGACTGCATTCCTCAATGGTGTGATTGAGGAGGAAGTGTACATAAAACAATCTCAGGGATTTGAGGTACATGGGAGGGAGTCTAATGTTTGCAGGTTGAAGAAGGCCTTGTACGGACTCAAGCAGGCACCCAGGGCATGGTACCCCAGGATTGATGGATACTTGATGAGCTTGGGATTAACCAAGAGTGAAACAAATCCCAACCTTTACTACAAGGTTGTTGATGGTGATCCTTTGATCTTGGTGTTATATGTTGATGACTTGTTCCTTACGGGAGTAGACCGACTCATCAATCAGTGCAAGAGGGAGTTGGCCTCTAAGTTCGAGATGAAGGATCTTGGCTTGATGCATTATTTCCTGACATTGGAGGTGTGGTTGAAACAAGGTGAGATCTTCCACGGACAAGGAAAGTACACAGTTGAGATCTTGAGGAGATTCGGTATGATGGACTACAAGTCCATGGATACACCTATGATGACAAATTTGAAGAAGCTAAGTGATTCCGTTTCAAATTCAGATTTGGTGGATCCCACTATGTACAAGAAGTTGATTGGATCCTTGATGTACCTGGTTAACACCAGGCCATATATTTGCTTTACAGTGAACACCCTGAGCCAGTTCATGGTTGAACCGAGGCACTTCCATTGGGTTGCACCAAAGCATGTGTTGAGGTACCTACGTGGTACAGTTGGATATGGTCCGAGATATGACTCAGGTGGTGAAGTGAGGCTGGAAGGATATACTAATTTTGACTGGGCAGGGAGTGCAGTGGACAGAAAGAGCACCTCGGGGTGTTGCTTCAGCTTAGGATTAGCTATGATATCCTAGTTTAGCAGGAAGCAAACTTCTGTAGCACTCAGTACAACATAGGCGGAGTATATCGCACCCAGTGTGGCAAGTCGCGAAGTAGTATGGCTTCGAAAATTTCTTGCGGGACTATTTGATCAGGAGCTAGAGACGACCTTAATACATTGTGATAATCAAAGTTGTGCCAAGCTTTCAAAGAATCCAATATTTCATGACAAGTTGATGCACATTGAGATCAAATATCACTTCATACGAGACATGGTACAAATGGGAGAAGTAAAGCTCTAGTACATATCCACAGATGAGCAAATTGCGAACATTCTCACCACGCCTCTATCTAAGACAAAGTTTATATACTTTAGAGACAAGTTTGGCATGACATGGAATGTCTCCCTCGGTGAGAGGGAGTGTTGATGTTTCTCCAGTTAGCAGCATCAAGCATACATTTTCCCAGATTGGTCATGCTGATTTGACCAAGGGAAATGACTCATTCACAAATAGAGCTTTGCTAGTGGTGAATGGCCCAGGCATAGTCTTTCTCCTGACGAGGAGTAGATAGACTCGAGGTGCTCTCACATTGCCTGTTCAAGATGGAGTGATCTATATTGATTAGACGTGCATGTGAGGAAATGATCATCAACATAAATATAATATATAATTAATATATTTATAATATAATGTATAAATATAAATAATCAATAATTAATAATAAATTAATTAATGAAAAGACAATAATGGAAAAGACGTGTCCATTAAATGAAAAGGCACTCTGCCCAAGTATATATATCGGGGCCCTCAATTGTAATATATCATCTCATATAATATTTACTTACAATAACCTCTCATCAAGTTCGCTAAGTTTTGTTGAGATTTTCGGTGTGTAATTATTCTATGATAACAATAGCATTTAAATCATAAGGTAACAATTATCAGATCTGAAAATTGGAAAAAANAATATATATATATATATATATATATATATATATATATATATATATATATATATTAAAATTCACTATAAACATTTGTAGTTGTTTCAAGCTTGTAAGCATAACAATCTATACTATATAGTATTATGCACAGCCCTTACACTTGTCAATTCTGAAAAAACTCAAGCAATTTAAAAAAGGGTCGAGTGACATTGCATTATTGGCTACTAGACAAGAGAAAAATGCAGTTTAGCTTTAGGAAACTTAAGTGAGAAGTGTCTCTATAGCAATTTTTCTTCCTCATATTTCTTGTTAAGGATGATTATGTTAAAACATAAAAGGCATTCCCTTCACAATAGGTTTTGCAGATTTTTACGTCTATGTTGAAAACCACTATAAAACAGTGTGGTTCTATAAAAAGATTAGATTCATATTTCAGATCAAGAAGGTAATTGAATAGGAATTTATTCAAACATTTAGTACCCAATCAAAGTCACTACTATCTGATTGTTTTCACAATGCTTGAGGTTGGGATGGAGGAAGCACTAGACTTAAATGACTCTTGGAAACCCATGTAGAACATGTAAAAGCTAAGATGACCAGAAAAATGAGAAGAACAAGAGCAGTAACCACAAGGATCAACCCTTTGAAATGTTGCATTTCCTGTTTTTTTGACATAGAAGCTTTGTTTCTTGTAATATTATTGTTGAAAATACAATATTTAAATCACCAAAAACCCAAATCGAAACCCATCATACACAACCCATGTTTTGAGCTGCAACTTTTACAATAGATTTAAATTCAATGCAATACAAAAATAATGGATGGGAAAAATGATCTTAACGTCCAATCATCAATTTCCATAATTGTCAAGACTGAAGATATATGCCTGAAATATCCCCGAAATCTGCCCAGAAAATCCCTAAAATCTGCCCAGAAAATCCTTGAAATCTACCCAGAACATCCCCAAAATCTGTTCAGAACGTCCCTGAAAACTGTTCAAAACATCCCTGGAATATGTTCGAAACGTCTTAGGGATGGCCAAAAAGTCCTAGAGTCCCCTATGGAGTCCCCAACAATTTGGGTAAGTTTCCTAAGGGTCCCCAAGTCCCCAAAACACGAGAACCGAGGGTACGTAGGTATTTTGGGGGGGGACGAGTCCCTGTGCAACATAGGATATTTCCCTATCCACAATATTATCACGATAAATTGAAAATATCGCAATATTTTAGGAATGTATCGTGAATCAAAGGAAGATATCACCCTATTGGTGCCAATAATGCTTTATCACTTGATTTTTGGTCTTTTTACCTTTATTTTGAAAAATAGAGATTGGGGATTGAGCTCTAAGGAGCAAAAGTAGGCATTCTCCTTTATCTTTCCTTTTCTATCCTTCTACTTCAATTTTTAACATCATCATTAATTGTTCTAGGATGTTTGAGAGTGGTTCCAACCTCATTCGACTTCATATGGGAAAGTAGAATTTCTTATCCTATTTAGAATTCAACACACTTAACAATTGTCAAGGTTTCAAGATTGGCAAGATTGCAACATTTCCACCGGATTCTATCATGTATGAGGGTATGGGATTGACATTTAATCAAGAGCACCAAGCCCTCTAAGTACCTCGATGTTGGTGGTGTTGATTACTAAACTCCTCTGTCATGACCATAGTAAATATTCAAAATGTACCTTTCACTCAAGCAAAATAATTGATTAGGCATGTTAAGCTTTCTCTACCTTATTTTAATGCTTGGATTAGGGAGTTTCATCAAAATTAGATAGTGCTGAATTATGTTCCTAGAAGATCGGGGTAATAGCAAAAGGTTAGAGGAGGGAGAAGATGGCGCTACTAATGATGAGGATCCCAATATAAGTGATGATTTTGACAATATGTAGTTATTTGTTGTAGCATGATGTCTTTCAGACTCTAGAGCCCATTTAGACCCTTGATGTCTATGTATTTTGTTTCAAATATGTATCAGGATTCTCGCCTGGTGCCATTTTGCTATATTCACCCGTAGTACTTACATGCTATATACATGACCAAACTTTGCATATTTGGTGTCCAATGGCTTAGATTTGCATTAATGTACATGAATATATATATATATATATATAATAAATTTTGCATGTTTTATATATTTTTTAATAAACTAGTTCACAAATCAATTCATAGGCCAGTTCCAATCTCGATTCTAGTTCTAATAACTTTTTGCATGATGATGAATCATGATATATATTTATTATTCTTTTGTATTAGCTTGACAGGACTTAGGACTCAAGACAGATATCAAAATTTAGTACCGATGTGCATCACTTGACATCTTATACATCTCATGTATCAATTTTATTTGCATATTTATGTGGCAATGTGTTTGTTTGATGTTGTTATTTCTTTAAATGTATACAAAAATGCAAAAAATATATCTTTGTATTTTTTTAAGTCTACCGATATTTTCCAACATTTCCAAATATTTGCTCCAATATTGCCGATAAGTTATATTCCAAACCTTCAAAGATATATTAGCCGACAAGATAAAAGTAACATTGGATTACATCGTTGTATTATAAAGATACTACCTACGACTCTATTACTTGTTTATGACCATTATATCTAGCACCCTCCCATAATGGTCATATTCCATAAATTGGCTTGCTCAAATATAGAAATAGAATCTTTGGAAGAGCAGGATGTTTGCAGCCCACTCCAAATGATGGTCTTCAATCAACAACTAGAGGTGAACTGTATCCACCAAGGTTGATGAAGTACAAATCACGTCACTATCCTCTTGTTTAACCATTGATTCACCAATCAAATGAGAACCAATGTTGGTTAATAGTAAGCCTTTCCACCATTAGCACAAAACTAGGCTTGTTCACCAAACTCACATCCTCCACATCTTGATAGTTCAACATATYRAAGTTTTTTCTTTTACTTCTCTGAGGAAGCACCATCTTGTTYCGTTGCTTCGTTTCCACCCACCTAAAGGGTATTCCTCTTCATCGAAATCAGCTAATAAAGCCTAATAACTTGCTTACCTTCTTGTTGCTCYAGGTTTTCCCTTGTAACCATTGACTTCTCTTCACCATCCACCGGTCAAAATAACCCTTGTTCTTCCACACCCATAGCAATCGTTTTTTTTCTCTTTTTGTTAACAATAAAACATTTATTATTATTGAAGATGGCATCTAAGTGTGGGCTATGATTCATAATCAAATTAATGGAAAGTAATTTTTTCTGCAAACCAAGGACATAGTAGACATCCCTGAATGACAACCTCTTACCTCTTATATGAAGTTGCACACCTTTGTTACCTTCAACACCATATTCTTCTCCACCTAGGACAATAAACTCAGAGTTTGATCCATCCTCAACAAAATCAAGATACCAATTGTGGAGTCCATGTTTTGACACCTTTGGGATTACTTGAGGACGCCATTTTTGACCATTTTTCCCATAATACTTCGCCCTATTGCCTTATCTAAACCTATTATCTCATGCTTTTGATCAAAAAGGGTATTTCAAACATAAAGGTACAACTCACGCCCATAGTCATAGTTTATTCATTTATTTTGAATAAATCGAATGTTAAATTGTCATGGTCTATTACGTTACAGGATCGAACCTTCTTGCAGCAACCATGGTCTTGCAGCGCCTTCATTGATTCAACTACCTCCGGACCTCGAGGACTAAAAAGGGAATGTGGATCTAATGAGAAGATGGCATTCTGCGTTTAGCATAGACCAAATATTCGGCCTCTCTTAGCAAATAATGGCTTCCACTGTCCACTCGACCCTCTTAGATGGAAACTTGGTCTTCTTGTAGCAGAGAATTCGCTCAGCAGAGAAAGAATCGTTCCCTTGTCCAACAAAATGATCCCCCCAAACTATGAAACTCAACACCAAGAGCATATACGACCCAACTTAAGAGAAAACTCGACCTCTTAGAGAAAACTCGACCTCTTAGTGAAAACTCAACTCACTATGAAGAGACCCAACAAACAAATGAATAAAACACAACTGCAAGAGGGATATCTCAAACATCGGCAGTAAATCTCAACTACAAAAATTGAACTCCTCCACAATGAAGCATAACAAAAATCTCAATGGATAGTCTCACCACCGAAACCAATCTCAGAAATTTCTCCTAGGGTTTTCGTACCAAGAGTTCCAAAAGCCACAAAGAGCTCTCTCAAACAATTTTTAGAAAATGACAAGCAAGAATGAGAGAGGGTGCCCTCCTTTTCCTTTTTTATTTTTTGGTTGACTCTTTTGCGACCATTTTACCTTTTGATAAGTTTAAGTGACTTTTCATATTCTCCATAGTCACTTGGGCACCTTTTTACCACTTACTCAATGTCACCTTTTAAAATCAATTAATTTCCGCTCTGATGACAATAAATAACTAATTAATTCCCTTTTTCCCTACTGACTATAGCCTATGGGAATCACTTAGGCTATTTTGCCAATCTTCTAGAAGACTCATTTGGAAAGGGACATTGCATTGTATGTCAAAACAAAGAACATATCCAAGTTCCTTGGAGGTAGACAAGTCTAGTGAGACTATTTTCAATGGCATGCAAGGTGCTGCTATTTCTAACAATGTTTATTTTTAGACATGTTGTTTATAGTAAGTGACGACATAGTTGTTATCTTGACATTCTGATATTCTTATTTTTTAGGAGGGTCAGCTATTTTTGGCTTGTCTATTTTTAGAAGGTCTAATTTTGGCAAGTGGTGTGGCAGTGTCACTGTTCAAGTGTGCAGTGTTAGATTTCTTGCTGAGTTCTGATTTGGATAGAGGATGTGTGGTTTGGTTTTCAATTATTATCAGCAGATTGCAGCTGCATCATATTTTGAGATGTGGAAACCATATATAGCCATCAATGTAATCAGAACCGAACCATTTTTTCCAAAACTAGCCGGTTCGACCGGTTTACAGGGGTTGTCGGTTCAAATCAATGGTCTAAACTGGAAATGGCTTGTGTTGTTACTTTCATGCCTTTGTTCTGAATCTCTCTTTCACTCAAGGCGCATATTCTATTCCATTCATTTCCGTCTTTGCTGCTGAAATTTAACTAAGGAGCTAATCCCATTTTTTGCACTTCAATTTATAATTTTTACTCTGTTCTCGGGTGCCTTGAGGCCAGCCTTGTGTGCTAACTATTTCTTAATTTATACACAGATTTTTATTGCTGAAAAAGCAGCATACAACCATCTTAAGGTCAACCCTCCATGGCTGCAAAAGCACCAGCCCAAACGGAGAGGCACATTTGGCAAGTTACAAGGCCAAATTGCCTACAATTGTCACTCCAATCTGTTCACCGTTTAGTGCAGATTTGTCTCATAACAAAGTGACACCATTGTTGGGGACATCGTCAAATCCTTGGTCATTAGTATCTCATGGCTACAATGACAGTGGTAAGATTTAATTTACTTGATTTATATTTTTATCTCACCTGGAAACTCTACTTCTACACGATTCTTTCGTGCTGGAAAAATTAAAAAGATCTTTGTGATTTGACCGTGCACAAGGCATATTTATGGGCCTTAATGAACCCGAACAATTCCAGAATAACAAGGATAAATCACCACCTAAATTTCCCTTGGCAACTCCACTACTGAAAAATCAAGATAATTTGCACATACAATAATTCTTTAATGTTGATCGTAATTACTAAATAGACACATTGGGTGTGTTATCCCCACTTTTAGGGATAACTAGGAGATTATGTCTCAAGGCCCGCAGGTCCTAGACATGGAGTACCAAGAGCGAGATCAACTTAGGCATGGCCCTAGAGGATTTTAGTATTTTGGCCGACATGTAAAACAGAGTGATTTTAGTATTTTGGCCTTGTCGGCCTTTTTATGACCTAAAAAGTAAAATTAGGTCGTTGTATTGTATAAATTGAGGGTTTTCACCTTCATTTTTTCATCATCTTTCACTCATGCATTAGTGAGGTCTGAAATTTGCGCTATCTTTGGAGCTATTGGCTGAAATTGTGAGGCACACTTGTTGAAGGAAGACATTTTTGGACTTTTATTGGCATTTTGGCATTTCTCTTGGTGGAAGGTATTACAACTAAGGGTTTTCTATATGATTTCTTGGTTATATGTAAGTGAATTTCTGCAAAATTTCTTAATTGAATGGTTGTAGTATTGTTTTTTTTGCATTTATGGTTATAATTTGTTGAATTAAACCCTAGGTGAAAAGCACGCATTGAAGGTCCTTGTCTCATGTCCCTACCAAGGTTTTAAGCCATTTTATTTGTTGAAGGAAGATAGAGCCTTGCCTTAGCAACACTCTATTCTTTCTTTCTAAGCCCTTGTTGAAGAGGATTGAGCCTTGCCATAGCAACAATCCATCCATCTTCTTCCATGCTAGTCATTTTTCTTATTTGTTGAGCTAAGAAGGAGAAAACGCATCAAGGCCTAGTTCCCCTACACCTTGGTGAGCCGCTTTTCCCTAGGGTTTGCCTGGTAAAGCCTTGCCATAGCAACATGTTACTTGCAAACCTTCTTGTCTTAGTTTTATGCAATCTTTTGAGCTAGTCATTTTGCCATTGAGCTAAGGAAGGAGGAGAGAGCACTGAGGCCTAGTTCCCCTACACCAAAGTGAGCCTCTCTCCCCTAGGGTTTCATCCTTGAGGCCTTGCCATAGCAACACCTCAAGGTTTTAACTCTCTTGTCCTTAGTCTTTACCATTATCATTTGATCCTTCATCTTTTGCGTCCTCCTTTTGACTCCAAATACCCTAGGAGCGCATTGATCTAAGCCCATTTGTGTTGAGTAACTTGATCATACAAACTTCCAATACCTTTGAACAAACCCTAACTCTACTAACCCTAGTGTTGTTGTCATCTTTCTTGTGCTATAAACACCTTTGTGCAGCTATCGTTTTACTTTTAAAGCAATTGAATGGTTGGTTAAGGCATTATTTATGAAGTGTTGATTTGTTACATTGAATGCCAAGTTTCTTTAGCATTTATTGAGAAATGATATTGTAACCATTGCTATTGTACAAACATTGACTTCGTCAATATTTATTGTTCAATAGCTTATTATCAGAAAATTCATTGATTATATGAAGTACTAACCAGCACGCAAGCTTGCACATGCAGTTTTATTGTTGCTTTGTCTCGGACAGGTGATCTTATTGGTTATTACTTCCGGTTATCTTTATTGGCTATAAGCCGGACTTTCTGATCAGGTGGTGACTTGTGAGGGGGTTTATTATCACTTAGCCTTGCTAAAACCTTTTGCCTTCTCAAAACCCCAGGTCACCTGGGACGTCTCCCCTGGGCCTTACCTCCCTAAATAGAAAGAACCTTCCCATCGAGGTGACAGTGGGTGGGATTGGTTCAGTTACGCCAGTTTGGCCTCTTTTCATCCATCTATTAGCCTAACTACAAACTGTGCGATAACAGGGTGCAGTACAGTTTATCTTGTATTCGATGAGTTCTCTCACATTAAGAAAGGAGAAGATAAAACTCTTTGCAGTTTTCATTTTTAGATTTGTCAAGGCATTGCATAAGATTCATCCATCATTCCAACCATGAAAGACTAGCATTTTAATGACATATGTTTTTGATTTTTGATTCAGAGTTGTGTTCCCTCTTATGGAATGTAATTGCAACAAATTTAGAGACAGCCTTCTACATTGCCCAAAGAGTGGAAGAATTCCTCGTTGCTTCTGAGAAGGAAAAGAATAATCAAAGCTTCGCATATGAGGAAAATACCAATGATAAAGAGGAAGATGACTCATACTTGGATGATGCTTGTGATGGGGACCCTCGAATTGCTACCATGCATTCTAATGCTGGCAAGGATCTACAAGAGCATGATCATAATGAGCATACTCATCAAGAATCAGCAGAAGAGGATTGTTTGTTGGCAGCCATACCATTGAGCAGTGGCCTCAAGAAAAAGTTCCCATGTCATAAAGATCAAATGTTGATACAATTTGTGGTGAAGACATCTCAGATCCCATTACGAATGTCAACGCAGTTGACAGTCTGGTATGTACGGCCAATAATGAATTACAGGATAATGATGTGTTTTCTTCTTCCCTGATTGTTTTGAATATGATGATAATAAATTTGATGTTGGAGAAAGGATTGAACACTTGTCATTGGTTTCCGCAACTAATGATCACGATATCCATGAAGAAGCAGCAACAGCATCAGAAACATGAAGGTGAGCTGAAGAGGAATGAAATGGTGGGTACATGTGTGAAAATATAGCGTAATCATGTTGCTCTGCCCAAATTCTTTTCCATCAACTCAAATTGGGCAGATTTATGGATCCCATAGAGATCTGGATGAAGACAATTTGTGATAATAACCAATTGCATGAACATGTGAAAGAAACCTTGGAAACACAATAATAGAGCAAAGCCCAGATTTGATTTCCAGAAGTAGAATAATGAAGATGCTAGCAGACATGAGGAGGCAGCAAAACATATCCTTGTTTTGGTTCATGATTAAACAAAAGGGAAGAACTGTC
>ML849006.1:21128-31503 GCA_009831015.1 Picea engelmannii
AAAGAAACCTTGGAAACACAATAATAGAGCAAAGCCCAGATTTGATTTCCAGAAGTAGAATAATGAAGATGCTAGCAGACATGAGGAGGCAGCAAAACATATCCTTGTTTTGGTTCATGATTAAACAAAAGGGAAGAACTGTCCTTAACAAGACGAATAAATGGTTGCACTAATATCTGATTATACCTAATCCTTGATGATTTCTATCAATTTAGGGTAGGGTTGTTAGAGTCAATTCTGCCTCAATTTTCGTTAGCTGCTGTCATTTCTAACTTGCTGCCATCAATTTCAGATTGCTGTTTTTACTATTAGTTTGTCTTGTTTTTAGTCAAAATCAATCTTCAGTCAGTGTTCATTCTTTTTTGAGCTAAAATAACTTGTTATGCATGTGCATAAGCAGTCATAGGTCATATATTTTACCTTCTTTTTGTTGCAAAGTCTTTGTTTTAGGTGTAGTGTCCAAATCTAATATAATTATGCATTGAAGGGAGTCTAGGGTCCTGATATAGGTCGAGTCTGGATGAGGTCACTTTCCCTTTCAATTCATTGACTTGGTCAAGTTTTAAGTCGGGTATAGGCACAAGAACTTAGTGTCGATGAGACGGTAGGAGAGTCTTGAGTCATATCATTGTCTCCTCCAATCATTTTCATTGAGTCAAGCCTGAATCAAGTCTTATTGGTCAACACCTCATCCAACCATAGGGACAAGATCCCCTCTTGCTTCAGCTTTCTTAGCTTTGCACCAGTTGAAGGGATTACATCATTGTCCTTCCTCTAGAAAAGCTTTCCTCATTGACTCTAACACATTATCTAAGGATTGGTCCGGAAGCAAAGCACCTTGATGGTCGTTAGCCTCAATGGAGGTCATCTCGCATTCAATAGGGCCTCTCATCCTTAGGTCCTCATTGGATGAACCTTGTCAGTGTTTGACTTCAACACATATTTTGCATTGATAGGGTTATGTTCATACCTTGGAGCTCATTAGCCTCATTGGTGGGATTCCTCACATCTATGATCTAGTAGATGTTTTCATCATTGGCATCTGACTAGATGGTTTATTTCATCTTGTCGACTTCAACTCATTTTTCAGTGGGGGATTCAAGCAGTTTGGGTTGGTTGCAGGTTTTCAACTGTAGAGGGGCATGTGTAGCCTTGTACCATTTTCCAGTAGATTAGCAAAGGCACCACATGCTAGACTCCATTTCCCTATGGATAAACAATATTGCTTTGTGAAACCAAAGTTTCAAAGCGCAGAGATTCAAAGGTTCTTAGCATCCCACTAAGAGGGTTAAGTTCCAGCTTGATTTCATTAGACTAGTTGATTCATGAGTATATCCAAGTTTTGTGTGGTCATCAACTCCTCTGCTTTGAGTTTCATCAAATTCTGAGGACGTGTTATTTTTAACAATTTTCCTACCTTTTCGAAGCCAGTGTTCCAAGGCCCACGTGATAGATTGAGTTACATATTCTTGGTCCTTGAGAGATCACGAGTTCAATGAGCATTATTTTCAACAACATGCAAAGTGTTTTATCTTTAGCAATCAGGGCTATAAAGCTTGCATGTCAAAACAAAGCACATATCCAGGGTCCTTGGAGTAGATAACTCAATAAAACTATTCTCGGTGACATGTAAGGTGGTGTAATTTTTAGTAGTGTTTATTTTTAGACATGTTATTTATAGTAAGTGTTACTATAGTTGTTATCTTGACATTTTGAGATTCCTATTTTTTAGGAGGGATCACTGCTATTTTTGGCAGGTAACGTGACAATGTCATAGTTCCAGTGTGCAGTGTTGGATTTGTTGCCAGGTTCCAGTTTGCATAGAGGATGTGTGGTTTGGTTATCAATGGTTATCAGTGGATGGCAGTTGCATCATATTTGAACACATGCTAGCTATATATAGACATGTCAGAGTGCTCGTGAGGATTGGTGGACTAGTGATGGGGCATTAATGACATCACCCCGGTGAAGTGAATTGTTATTTTGGATATCCTTGATCTCTCTTGAGGTTCGAGTTGACTAGATTTGCATGTACAGGTTGAGTTGGTGGTATTCCAAGAAACTTTCGATTTACTCCAAGACTTCCACTTAACACGATCTTGCATTATCCTTTTGGATATTGAAAATCATAAAAACAGATATTTCCATGCATGGAAAGACTTCACTTGCCTTGGATTTGCATGCATGAGACTTTGCATGCCTTAGTATAAATTAGCACTGGGAGGGGTTGACTTGTGCATGATTTGTGGCTAAGTTACTAGTGGAGCGCATGGTTTTATGGCTAAGTTTACTATTGGAGCACATGGTTCAGAGAGGGAGTTAGTATGCCATCCATGGGTTGTACTTGGAGTGTGATCCCCTATTCTCTCTCTCATCTACATCACAAGTTCTCTCTCTTTTCTCTCTTGTTTTCTTTAAAGATGAGTGGAGACTCTCAAGGGCTAAGATTAGATTCTTTTTACAAGTTTCAAGCGCTCTTTGCAATAATATTCTTCCATCCTTTCCAAACTTGACAAAACATCCATTACTACACACCAGAAATTGATAGGGCAGCCCCTGATCTCTTGTATCTATGGTGGATTTCCCACCTCTATGGTAATATATCAGATGAATTCTTCTATGTATTCGGCTCTTCGATTTTTCGAGGTTGTTTATATTGTGCAATTGCGCAAGTAGGGCTCATGTTGTTACTTTCATGCTTTTGTTTTGAATCTTTCACCGAAGATGCATATTCTATTCCATCCATTTCCATCATTGGTGTTGAAATTTACTTAAGGAACTAATCCCATTTTCTGCACTTTAATTTATAATATTTACTCTGTTCTCAAGTGTCTTGGGCCGCTTTGAGGGTAGCATTATGTGCTAATTATTTCTTAAGTTATATGCATATTTTTGTTGCAGAAAAAACAGCATACAACCATTTTAGGGACACCCTCAGTGGCTAAAAAAGCACCAGCCCTAACAGAGTGGCATTTAGCAAGTGACGGGGCTAAATTGCCTACAATTGTTACTCCAGTCTGTTCACTATTTAGTGCAGATTTGTGTGATCACAAGCACACTTGTGATTGATTTACTGCAGAAATTTGGGTTTTTCTGGTTCCAATTAATTCCCTGCTTTCTTTTGTGAATCTCAACATGGTATTAGAGCAGTTGTGAACCTTACTCTCCCAATTCTTTTTTCTGATCCAAAAACCACTGGCTAGTCACATCTATCACTTCTAGGGTTTCTCTAGGGGTTCTAGATATATCAACACTAATCTAAGGTTGTGCCTTACTTCTAAGGTGTTCTTTGGAACTTTTCACCCTTCATTAAGGCCAACACCTTCATTCCCAGGGTTACCTAGGGTTTTGTACCATTGGGATCTATAAAGGAAAATTTTTTAAGTCTTTATTCCACAATAATAATTCATCCTAATGATTTCAAAGTGGTTGTTTCTGAAGAAAACTGAGGTACTATGAGGCTGCCCAACAGGTCTGTCTTTGACCTCTTGTTGGGCTCTAAGTTTACACTCCAAATCTGTCCTTTGCTGCTGATTTAGGACAGCAAACAATCAAGTAACTTTCTGCTCATAATTTTTATGGTTAAGTGCTCTTTTGAGGTGCCCTTGCAAGTGTTTTCATAACCCAATGTTAGCAGATGCAATATACTCAAAAAAAATAACACTCCTCACGATCTTTACAACTCTAAAATGCTGATCTACACATCTAAGCATGCATGAAATTGGACACAGGTATTTTTGGTCAACATGACCCTGGATAAAACCCCCCAAGGAAAACCAGTTTGGAGATAGATGTATATAGAAGATCTCAAAGAAAAATGTACAACAAGGAAAACATATACAAGTGAACCTGGTACAATAGCAACCCTTCTCGGATGCTTTGGAGTCCCTTGAAGATGTGCCTGTTAGCCCCTTGAAGCTAGGCGCCCTTTGCCTCGGTGCACCCTTCTTCCTTTGCTAATTCCTTGGCCTCTTTCCTTGTCCCTTGCCTTGCCTTTGCCCTTTGCTTGATCTTTGAACCTTGCCTTGCCTTTGCCTTGCCCTTGGTCTTGTGCCCTCCTCTCAAGAGTGCTTCCCTCCAAGGCTAGGTGCGCACTATGCTCAAGTGAGCCCCTCCTCTAGCAAAACTCCACAAGTGTAGTGCGCCCTCCTTCAACCTTGCACCCTCTACTCCTCTATAGTGTGCCTAAGCATGGTGAAAAAGTCTCCTCAACAAGGTGCACCCTTCTCCTCAAGCTTGTGTGCCCCTCTACAAGATGAATGTGCCCCTACACAAGATGTATCCCATAACTCTATGGTAGACTCTCCATGGTAGACTAGTACCAAGCTATGGCTCCTCCTCAACCCTTGACCTCATGCGCCCTCTCCTCCTCAAGAAATGCGCCCAAGAGCTTCTCCCTTCTCCTCCTCTCCTCTCAAATCTCTCAAGTGAAGAATGAGCCTCTTCCTTACCCTTTTCCCTCCTATAGCCTATCTTTGGCCAAGCACTAAAAGATCAATGGCCTAGATCCAATCTAGCCATGTCTAATCAATGGGTGAGATTTAATCCAAAAATCTCACTTAGGAAACCCACTTTCCTTAGTTTGTCTCATGTCCTTTAACTCACCCACAAAGTGAATTAGATGTCACTTTAATGACTTAAGTGACATATTTCACTTTTGACTTAAACTCCTAAGTCAAAGTGAAATTAGAACATAAAGTAAAGTAATAAGGGTAATAGTCTCCCCCTTTGTGTTTAGAGACTCACAAACACAAGGGGGGCACTTTCCAAGGTACCCAAATCTCAACACTCCCTCTTACCGAGGAAAGTGCCATTCACCTCCAATCTCATCCCTGCGGTGGACATGGCAGCCTACTAGCAAATACTCGGTGAGTATGGCTGTATCGTGATCATCAAAAGTGGTCTCTGACACAAATCTGCTCAACCTGTGTGATCTATAGAATGAAGTGTTTCTCCACCTATCCAAGATCACCTAGATCTTGGCATCACACCAAAGATCTCAACCTTGGCATCTCACCAAGGACTTCTACCTCCTGGGATCTCACCAACGGTCACTCTCTTGGCATCTCACCAAGAGTCTCCCTCTTGGCATCTCACCAAGAGTATCTGGATCTTGGCATCTCACCAAGATCCTCAACTTGGCCTCTCACCAAGTGACTTCCACCTAAAGTGGAACCTGAACCTGATCTACTCGTCTACATAGCCAAGTGAGGCTCAAGCCTCTGTTGTGCCCTGCTCCTCCTCCTAATCAATCTTTGATGCTCTAAATCCCCTGCACCAACCCTCTGTCTGCTCGGCAACTCTGAAACTGAAGTTGTCCCAGGTGGACTAGTCACCCCTGAAGATGGTGTCCTTGAAAAATGAGTCTAAGCTCCCTCTGAATCAATACTCTGAGTCAGTATGTCCTCCTCAACTCTGTCTCCCCACCTACCACTGAATGGAGTATCAACTGACAAACAACAACTGACAAAAGCACACTCCCTCACAAAGTGAGCAACAAACTCCTCCTCCGTTGTCGTTGCAGTACCATCATGTTGCTTCTTCTTCTTCTTCTTGAAACACTGTCCTGCATAGTGACCCATCTCTCCACAAGCAAAGCATCTCACTGTGATCATGTCTCTCTCTTTCCCACCACCACTCTGTTGTGGTTTGGCCCCTCCCTTGGGACCCCATCTAGCACCCATGTCGGTCTTCTTCTTTCCCTTAGACCACAGAGCAAGATCCTCATCACCCTCTGAAGTACGTTGTTGTCCTAAAGATCCTGAGCTGCATCTCAACTCCTCCTGCACAAAGTCGTCCCAAAGTCTCTCCCAGGTAGGCATGACCTCCCGGGCTACAATGCCTCGTACAAATGAACCCCAAGGTCAGGAAATTTTGTTTAAAGTTGTCCTCACCAAGAAGTCAAGATCCACAATCTCCCCGACTGCGGCCAACTCGTCTCGAATCGGTGTAAATCTACCAAGGTATGATGTGACCGTCTCAGAATCAAGCATTTGAATGCTCCTAAGCTTGTCCTGCAGAACCATCTTCTGGTTCTGATTTGGACTCTGGTAAATCTTGCACAATGAGGCCCATATCTCAAAAGCATAGTCTTTCCCAGTCAAATGGGGTATGATGTGGTCCCTCACCGCATCACAAATAGTCCTCTTCGCCTTGTTGTTCCTCTTCCTAAACTTTGCCACCAACAAGGGAGCAATGACAGGAGGAAGAACAATGGGAGCCTAAACTATATCCCATAGTTCAAGATCCTCCATGACAAAGATGATCATGGTCTCCCAAGGGGACCAGTTGCTAGCTCCGTCTAGTCTATCCTCTACCCGCATCTGGGACACCGACATGGTTGTCCACTAAAGCTCACACTAATGTTAAAACTGCACGAGTACTGCCTCACTCCTGTTAACATAGGTGTGAAAAAAGGCAATCCAACTACAACCTCACTCCTGACAACACAAGGTGAAAAGACGTTGTCCAACTCAACCTCACTCATGTCCACGCAGGTGTGATAAGAGGTTGTAAACAAAATTCTAGAACAGTGCTACAAGCTGTCCAACAAATCTGCCCACAAGCTGTCCACTAACTCTGCCAACAAGCTGTCCAAAAATCTGCCAACAAGCTGTCACAAAACTGCCCACTAAATGCTCTAGAAATCAGCAAGTCTTTGCCACCAAGGGCTCTGATACCATAAAGAAAACTGAGGCACTATGAGGCTGCCCAACAGGTCTGTCTTTGACCTCTTGTTGGGCTCTAAGTTTACACTCCAAATCGGTCCTTTGCTGCTGATTTAGGACAGCAAACACTCAAGTAACTTTCTGCGCATAATTTTTATGGGTAAGTGCTCTTTTGAGGTGCCCTTGCAAGTGTTTTCATATCCAATGTTAGCACATGCAATATACTCAAAACAAATAACACTCCCCAAAATCTTTACAACTCTTAAATGCTGATCTACACATCTAAGCATGCATGAAATTGGACACAGGTATTTTTGGTCAACATGACCCTGGATAAAAACCCCCCGGGGAAAACCAGTTTGGAGATAGATGTATATAGAAGATCTCAAAGCAAAATGTACAACAAGGAAAACATATCCAAGTGAACCTGGTACAATAGCAACACTTCTCGGATGCTTTGGAGTCCCTTGAAGATGTGTTTGCTAGCCCCTTGAAGCTAGACGCCCTTTGCCTTGGTGTGCCCTTCTTCCTTTGCTAATGCCTTGGCCTCTTTCCTTGTCCCTTGCCTTGCCTTTGCCCTTTGCTTGAACTTTGAACCTTGCGTTGCCTTTGCCTTTCCCTTGGTCTTGCACCCTCCTCTCAAGAATGCTTCCCTCCAAGGCTAGGTGCACACTATGCTCAAGTGCACCCCTCCTATAGCAAAACTCCACAAGTGTAGTGCGCCCTCCTTCACCCTTGCGCCCTCTACTCCTCTAGAGTGCGCTTAAGCATGGTCAAAGAGTCTCCTCAACAAGGTGCACCCTTCTCCTCAAGCTTGATGCGCCTCTCTCACAAAGTGCGCCCCTCACAAGCTTGTGTGCCCTCTACAAGATGAATGCGCCCCTACACAAGATGTAGCCCATACCTCCATGGTAGACTCTCCATGATAGACTAGTACCAAGTTATGGCTCCTCCTCAACCCTTGACCTCATGTGCCCTCTCATCCTCAAGAAATGTGCCCAAGAGCTTCTCCCTTCTCCTCCTCTCCTCTCAAATCCCTCAAGTGTAGAATGAGCCTCTTCCTTACCCTTTTCCCTCCTTTAGCCTCTCTTTGGCCAAGATGGCCTAGATCCAATCTAGCCATGTCTAATCAATGGGTGAGATTTAATCCAAAAATCTCACATAGGAAACCCACTTTCCTTAGTTTGCCTCATGTCCTTTAACTCACCCACAAAGTGAATTAAATGTCACTTTAATGACTTAAGTGACATATTTCACTTTTGACTTAAACTCCTCAGTCAAAGTGAAATTAGAACATAAAGTAAAGTAATAAGGGTAATAGTCTCCCCCTTTGTGTTTAGAGACTCACAAACAAGGGGGCCACTTTCCAAGGTACCCAAATCTCAACAGTTTCCCCCTCTGAATGGGGCCAACTATCATTCTTAGGTATATCGAATCACGGACCTACTTCAAAGAAAAGGTCAATGGATTTACTTGGCAAGGTCACTTAGCGTTGAAGATGATGACAATTTTTACCAAGTATGTCTGAAGAAGAACAAAGATCTTGGGTTGATCACTCTTTATGTTGAACCCAATCTCATTCATCATACCAAGGATAACAAAAGTGCAAAGGAAATCTAGGATACCTTCAAGACTCTCTTTGAAATAGTGGATACCACTTAGGTCAACCAACTTGAAACTAAACTCTCCAACCTCAAAATAGACAATTTCAACACAGTTGAGGAGTATATTGCAAGGTATAAAACATAAAACCTAACATTATTCAAGCAGGAGGAAAAGGCAAATCAAATCTACAACATGCAAGTATTCTTTTAAATAATCTCTCTCCAACATTCAAATCTTTTTCTCTTATATTCTACAATATTCCTTTATTTGTAAAGGATCCTATAACTCCTACTCTTGAGGAGATTTTTTCTAATCTCATTCAACATCAAGTTACTTTGAGGAATATGAGAGAATTAACCCCTAGAGATCAAGCCCAACAGTTGTCTCAACCCCTCTTAATTTGAGTCTAACCAGGGTAAAGGGGAAAACTCAAAATCATCTAAGAAGAAAAATGAATCATATGCAGTTGTTGTCATAAGGAGGGCCATCCCTTCAAGTCTTGCCTTGCTCATCTTCAAAAAATTGAAGAGCTTGCAAGATCTATAGTAGGCATTGAAGACCTTCTTAATGAGAATGTTGGATCTCCTCATAGTGCACATTTGGCAATACATTTTTCATGTTGGCCCTCTTCTTATCTAGAAGAGTGGATTGTTGATTCTAGAGCTGCCCAACACATGACCAAACATGAACACCTTCTCTCTAACTATAAACAATAGCACAATGGAGAGAAAGTGGTTATTGGTGAAAATTCATCCCTACAGGTTGCTAGTTGTGGTGATGTCATCATTGATACAACTAAGTTTGGAGATGTTTGTCATGTTCCAAGTGTTGGACCAAAACTTCTTTTTATTTACTGCATTACAGAAAGTAATAAAATGGTGGAATTCTAGAGGGATAAATGGGTTATAAAGGACATGATTGATGGCTTCAAGGTGGCTGCCTCAAGGTGGTGACAAATCCATTCATATGTACAAGTTGGGGAAAACGCTTCTTCCTCAAACAAAAATGGGTTTGTTGCTATGGTGGCAAATGCCAATGACACGACCATGATATGGCATCAACATCTCATTCACAACAATCATGGATCTTTGCAACATATGAGTCGAATACATATGATTGATCACCTTACATAGATTGAACCATAAAGTGGTGTATGTGAGGGGTGTGTAATGGGGAAACATCATCAGTATTCATTTCCTAAGGACAAAGCAAGATGAGCTTCTCGACCTCTTGGACTGGTTCATAGTGATATATGTAGACCTATAAATACATCTTCTATGGGGGAGCTAAGTACTTCCCCACCTTCATTGATGACTTTTCTCCCTTTCTTTGGGTATACACCATTGAATCTAAGGATGAGATGTTTAGAAAGTTCCAATAATTCAAATCCCTTATGGAAAATCAAAGTAACAAGGAGATCAAGTATCTTAGGATTTATGGCAGAGTCATGCTAGATGGGATTTAGCATGTCACCCTATTCAAAGTTAGTTGAATCAGGTGTTGTGTGTTTCTAAGTGTCCTAGATTTCGAGCTCGTGGTTGAGTAAGAAAGTGATCTTTTTGGCAGGATCTTTGGGATTTTGTATCCATGGACAAGAAGGATTGGAGAGAGCTATCTCATCAAAAGGCTCTTTTTTCCTTTAATAAGTCGGCTACCAAAGACATTATGGGCTTGCTTCCTCCAAAATATCGGTACAAGATAAATAGTGAAATGTAGGACCCTTTTTGGAGAGATTGGGGATGGATATTTGGGAAATTGATTTAGTAATATGACACTAAGAAACTTTACTCTCTTCTACATCAAAAGCACCCTCTATCTCCTATATTGAATGCTAGGTGGACATCTTTTCACCTTGAGGTTAGGTGGATCCGTTGATAGCACGATGTTTGGTAGCACCAACTTAGCTACAAGCTCTGAATTTTTGTGGGGTAAGTTGTTTACCAGGGGCTGCCCTCCAAAGCCCATCTTGCCAAAAGCGAGTCAACAGATGGCCTATGCCTCTTTTGCAGCCGCTTAGAGACCTTGAAGAACATTTTATGGGAGTGCAAGTTTGCTAGAACTTGCTAGAGGTATGTTTAGGATCGGCATTAAGTGCAACTTCT
>ML849008.1:0-23834 GCA_009831015.1 Picea engelmannii
GACCAACCATTCAAAGAGACCTTCTTTAGATTTGAAGGTTGTCTTCCATACATCAGTTGGTTCGATGGGAACCTGGTGGTAGCCAGACTTGAGGTCAATCTTGCTGAAGAAATTTTCCCCCTTGAGTTGGTCAAGAAGGTCATCAATCCTGGGAATTGGGTACTAGTTCCTGACGATTATTTTCTTTAAGGCTCTGTAATAAATGCAGTTTCGCCAAGTCCTGTCCTTGTTCTGCACCAGTACAATCGGGCTTCTACAAGGGGAGGATTTGGGTCTGATGTGACCCTTTTGAAGAAGCTCTTGGATATGACACTTGATTTCTTCATTTTCCATCAGTGAGTGATGATAGACTTGTCCATTAGGTAGAGGTGCACCAAGGGTCAGATCAACTGGATGCTTGACTTGGTAGTGCGTCAGTGCCTCGGTGGGTGAGGAGAACATGTCTTTGTATTCTTCCACTATCCTGTCCACTTGCTTCTACTAGAAAGAGAGGCTATGTGTAGAGACCACAGATGTGGTGATGAACTTCTGCTTACTGTGAGCACAGATCACAAAGAATATGAACTTCCTAATATGTGAAATGACCTTATTGCATTGCTTAGAAAATATTAAAGAAATAGCAGTAGGCGACGCTACCTCTAGTATCTTGTACAATTGTCTACCCAAAGTAATAATAACATTGTAGGGTATAGACTCATACACAACATGACGCTTCCACAAATATGGTTGTCCTAAAAGAACATCACAAACTTCAAGGGGAGCAATATCACACAATACCTCATCTTTGAAAGGCTTGATGCCATAGGGAAGATGACATTGTTGGCTGACACAAATATCTCTCCGTTGGTGAAGCCAGCCGATGGTGTAGGGATGCGAGCGTAGTGTCATTGGTAGGTCCAATTGCTTGACGACCTTTGTTGAAATTAAGTTCTTCTGACTGCCACTATCGACAATGAAATGAAGCGGAGCCCCATTTACCCACATTTTTCAATGAAAGAGGCGTTTCCCTTCCTATGGTTCTTTTGGTTTGCTTGGATGGAATTTGGTGGTAGAAATAGGGGCACTGGGTTCAACATCGATAATCTACTTCCCTCCTTTAGGATTTGATTCAGAATCATAATCTACCTCTCACTTGGAATCCTTCATCTCGACCACAAGTGACTTCTTGGAGTGACATTCTTCAATGTTGTGCCAAGGGATTTTATGGTACTTAGACCATTTTCCCGTGTCCTTCTTCATTTTCTCATTGCCCTTCTTCTGTTGTGGCTTTGACTGGTTTTCCATAAAGTTTCCCTCTTTGCTCTGTCCCTTGCTATGTGGGTTGGGGATGCCTTTTCCCTACTTCGACTGTGAGGAGTTTGCAGATCCAAACTCTCGCCTCTTTTGCTTAAATTTCTGCTCGATCTTGACAACATATATATAAGTTGTACACAATGAGGTGATGTCCAAAAGATCCATTTCTGTTTGAATGTATCTATGTAAACAACCATAGTATTTGAGCACCAGATGTCCCTCAGAGTCTTTGATACCCAATTTGGTGCATAGGGTATGGAAAATATTGGTGAAATCTGGTACTATCTGGTCCCTTTCTTGACGTAGGGTAGTCCACCTGGTGTACTGGTCCTCATAGCTTCCAAAAAGGTAGTATTGTTCTTTAATGGCATCCTGGAAGGAATCCCATATATGGGCAACCAAAAATACTGTAGATTCCTCTACGACCCTTTTCTCAGAGTAAGTATCCCACTAGTCCTTAACATGGGGGATGACCTTGAGGAGTGAAAAAGTAATCTTTTCCTTGTTGGAAAAATTGTGGATCAAAAAATACCCTTCGAGCAGGTTCAACAATTTATCTACAACATCCACATCTATCAATCCTTCAAATAATGGAATATCAAAATTTACTTGTACCTTGAAGGGGGTTGCATGGTCGCTTGATGAAGATTCTTCTCCTATGGGCAGGCGTCAAACGATCTGTGCAAAGTTGTCCATCATTTCGTTCCTTTGTCATGCGAGGGATTCCTTGAGCAACATTTTAATAGGATCTCCTTCTCCATCATCTTTCTTTTCATCCCCCATGGGTTGTTTCTGGGCTTGATGCGATTGATCTTGCAATGGATCGATTGGTTCGAGTCCCAATTTATTGTACCCAAATCTTGTCGGGGACATGCACAAAGACAAATAAATGAAGAGTAGATCACTTTGATACCACTGATCCAAATTTAGGAGTGGAATGAAGTGATTAACAAACTGAATACAATAAACACAGAGATATGAAGAAAAACACAGATATCCAGTGAACAATATCTTCTATTGAATAAATGAAATAGGATGAAACTGTAAAACTACATAACTGAAACACTTGCTCGAATGGTGGTATCTATCTCTGAGAAGAGATTTGGCTTCTACATGCATCTGTATGAGCAGAATGATTACAATGAGGCTTCATAGGCCTTTTTGATATTACTCATGAATGCCAAAACCCTATACATCCAAAAACCTAACCCTAGGAGGTGAAACACCAAAAGTCGTGTGGGCCCCTATGGGTAAGTTGGTACCTTAACTTCCTAGGGTCATAAATTTTTCATACGACCTCTGTTTTAGGCGCGTGATAGCCCATTGGAAAGGTTTTTCAGAGAGCTACACATTATGCCATCAAAATTTGACTCCATTTACAATTTGACTATGGAAAGACAAAAAAACATCTTATGGAAGTATAATAAGATGTGTTGACATGAAAACATACAAAATAAGCCTATTGGATTAGGTGAGAGGCCACCAATATTCACCTGGAAGATGTGTAGGGCTTCGGAACACCCCAAAAGTGTAGAACCCACAATTACAAGGAAGTACATAAGAACATTTTGAACCAAAAACAAACAAGAGGAACCAGTTGGAATAGGTGGGTGGCCTCCAATATCCACCTGGATCAATCATGGACACACAAGTCAAGGGTACTCACCAACAAAATCTTCATCTTTATCATGTTGTTAAAGCGGAGCAACTCCTGCACCAAAGAAAGTGGCTCACCCGGGGCCAAATTCAAGAGAAATTTCCTCATCTGATTGGGGAACTCAACCCAATGGAGACCATTACTTCCTAAGGGGAGAGGATTGATCCAGGTGGATATCAATGGCCACCCACCTCTTCCAACTGGTTCTCACACAATTTCCATCTTGTCAATTTGTTTCTAGCTTTTCGGGTCCTAAACTTTCGGGGCCGTTTTGAGGCCCTAAACAACGTTTTTTGGGCTCTCCACAGTCACACTATAGGGTGAGTCAAAGTGTGATGGAAAAATGTGTAGTCCTCATATAGATATTTCCAAAGAGCTATCGTGCACCTAAAATAGAGATCGTATGCAAAAGTTACGACCCCAAGAAGTTGATGTACAAACTTACCTCATTGGGGCCCACATGACTTTTGGCGCTTCATCTTCTAGGGTTAGGTTTCTGGATGTCTAGGGTTTTCTGATTTCTTCTTGATGCTAAAAAGTCCTTGAGGCCTTATTGTAATGTGCTAATATGAATGCGCGTAGCCTCCACATCTCTTCTCAGATATTGAATACCACCATTCGAGCAAGATTGTTTCATTCTGCATTTTACCATTTCAACATATTTCTTATTGAATATAAGTTAAGTTTCACTGTATCTCTGTTATTGTTCTCTATATATCTGTGTTAATGTTATATATCTGTGTTTCATTTCATTCTGCTCATAAATTTGAATCAGTGTGGCAATATTCATATAGCAACAAAGGCATGTCAAGGTGGAGTTTTACAAACTATATACTATATATTTATTCCAAGCATATAATTTGATTGGCATGATATATATGGTTATACTATACACAAAGGTATAAACCCTGGACTATTCATATGGATATATAGGATGATCATAGGGTACAAGGTTGAAGTGATATGATGGAGATAACATTTATTGGCAAATGGTATGAGGTTTGAAATTGACATAGCAAATGGCATAAGTTATATGGTTTATATGATTTCAATTGTTTCAAGGTTTAAATGGTCATATGGAATAACTATGATGCATTGCATTGAGTTGGCATATGCATATGGTATCAAGTTTTGAATTTCGACATGATGGGTTGGCCATGCATTGAATGGAAGGGACGTGGGCATTAACTCCCACAATCCCACGTTTTACCACCTCATGTTTCTTGGGGTTTTATCAATTCGTTTAAGTTTGGCATTTGGAAGAAGAGTTTAAGCTCAGCCTTGGAACCCTCCTCTTGTTGATTGCAACAAGTGTTTCAGACTCCATTACTAGTATATAAGCACTTTTGGAAAGGTATGTACTCACCATACTATGAAACATCTTCTGCATGTGTTTTGTGAGTTGATGAAATAACAATGGCTCTGATTTCGACTGGTATTGTGTATGCTTCTTTCGCTCATGAGATAGAAGTATTTTGAATGTTGTTAGAGGGTTTTTATTTGAAAAGGAAAAGGAATTGTTTTTTTTTTATACTCTTTGTTGTATGAATTCTTCTCTCGATTCATAATATCACTTTCCATTCTCCTGAAGATTTGTTAGAGTAATGGCTTTAAAATTAAAATGACTCAAAACCATTTTATCATCATAAATATCTTATGGGTTTCGACTTGAGTTCTGGTTTGAACTCAAATATAGAGTGTCCATTGTTGATGCGACCAAGTCTAAACAAATTCTAGTTGTTTATCTTGCTGATTATAGTTATTAGTTGAACCTATGTTGGCTATAATGGATACATGTTGAATATTTTCTGGGTTATGAGTTGAACCCATGTCTACACAATGGATGATTGTTTAAGTTTTTAATTTTTTTGTTCACTGTCCCAAAGTTTATTCAACCAACAATGATTTTACTCAAACCCTTTTTGTTTATTTTGTTGAGTTTGATACTCGGGTTCGAACCTGGGTTTATTGTTTCCAAGAAGAATGTGGATATAACATTGGTTTGTTTCTTGGTTATGTGTATTTGAACGCTATGAAGGATTCATTTTAAGTTGCATCAATTCAAAGGAAGCCATATAAGCTATGACCATTCCCATTCTCATTTGAAATGTTAAAAGTTCAAATTCAAGCTAATAAATTATGGTTTGATTGTTGTCTTGGTTTATTACAGAGTGATGCACATCATGTGGTTGTCCTTACTCCTATCCATTATAGAGGTTGTGCGCCCTTTGATTTCGCTGTTGATTGTAGAACTAAACCCTCTTTCTTTCTTATCTACCTGAGTTCATACTTTTGCGGGTATCGACGAGATGGCTCAAGTTCTTTTGATTTTGGAGTTCATTTTTCTCATTCGACTTATAGCTTGGTTTTGATTATATTCTTGGTTTTCCGAGCAAGAATATTGGTCATATCATTTGTGGAAACTTAAAAGTAAAGTTTGACTCTTGCTCTGTCCATTATAAAGATTTGTGGCCATGCCCATTCTTACTCCTCATGGTTATAATGCTAAGCCTGTTATTCTAAATTTGATTTAATATCAGGCTTTGCACAATCCCGAATATACATGATATTGTGAACTAGGTTCGACTATAAAAGAAGTAAAAGCTGGTTGAAGTCATGGACAACTCAACATTCAAAATAATTTATAAAGTTAAAGTCTAATTCTAAGTTTGAGTTGTTAAAGTGAAAAGGGAAACTGCATATGTGGCAATGGATTAAAGGTCTAATATATAGATGAATAGTTTATTTTTACATGAACAGGGCATTACCCCCACGTTATGTATCACTTTCTAGGCATTATTCCCATATTTCCTAAAATCATACTTCATTTTAATTTCACATTCCCCCCATGTTTATGTAATTTTAAATGATGGATTAAGACAAGCCTTTGTATCGTTTATGATGGAAGACCCTTATATGACATTAAATTTATTGTTTCTAGTCAAAAGCATGTTGTATGACAATTTATCATTTGATTTTCATGGTGTAAACTTGTATCATTAAATAGTTTGAAAGGACAACTCTAGAAAAATAAATAATCAGGGCATACATGAATGTTTTGGGAAATTGTTATGAAATGAACTTTACACAGATTATTAGATTTTCAATGGAAAATGATACAGTTGACTATTAATAGACGATGAACATGAATTCTTCATGCATTCTTACCATCTTATAACATTTTTCACTAATTACAACTCCCTTTTTATTGTTCCCCTGTCATTTAATATTTCATTTTCATTCATTTCCCATTTTCAAATAAATAGTAGACCGTTCATAAAAAAAAAATGCAAATGGATGTATAGTTCATCTTTTTGAAAGCAAAATTGTGAGAAGGCTGCCTATTAGAATGTGGTTTTTCTTCCTTGTTTTCCTTCATTACCACTCATTGTTCCCTTGCATGCTTGATTTACTGTCTTTTTTTAGAGCCATAACTAAGTCATTTCAAGCAAAAATGTATTATATGTTTGATATACAATGTCTTCTATATTTACTAATTGGAATAATGAGACATATAGATGAGCTTTTTGGTCGTAGAAGTAACCGTAGTGGAAACAAAGGTAACAAGGGTAGAAGAGGAAGAGAGGCTAATGTTTTTGGGAAATAGGGAAGAAACAAGAATATGTGATTCTCACTACATTTTGATGTTGTCTTTGAAGAGTTTAATCAGATGGTGCAAACTTACTACCTTAATCTTGTTGGACACCCTGCCTTGGGGCATCCTCAAACCGCTTCTAATCTACCTCTACAACCTCATCCGAGTATTACTGAGTTCCCCGAACCTCCTATGCATCCAACCAATGATGGATGGGAAAATATTCTTTCAAATCCTCCTTCTAGAAAATCTCAATGGCTTGATAACCCATTGCCACCACCTCCCCCTCTACATTATATGCCTCATGTTGATCTGTTGCTCCTATGGCCTAAACAGTTCAAGTCCCTAAAAAACACAAAATGCTACAAACTGAGCCTCATATGGATAAATGAAAACAACATGATAATTCACCATGCTCCAAGTCATCCGAATCCTCATCCATACAGTCAAAACAACCTTCAGCCCAAGATGAAAGTGATGAGAGAAAAATCACTTTCAATGATATGCACTCTGAGATTGAGAAAGTGGAAGAAAAATAAGTCTGTTGATAAAGACTTACTTGAGCACAAGGCTTCCCTCTCAGAAGGAAGCAAACAAAGAAAGACAACATCAAACAAACAATATTATTGTTGGTTTATTTAAGTTTATATGATGACATTTACACCTTGACATTTGATGCATATTTTGGACAATAGACACATGGTATTGTTTTTGAAACTTTTAATATCGTGCCATTATGATATTTTTGGGAGTTACAAGTGTTTATTGATGTCACATGTTTATATTGGTGACTTTTTTTTGTGTATTTTATGATGTTGATTTATGCATTGTATTTAATTAAGTTTTGGAGTTACAAGGGAAATGTTGGAAATAAAGGAATGAAGACTCAGAGGGACCCCACCTATTATTTATTATCTATTACCCTTATTATAAATTAAAGTTGTTCTCTCCTAACTAAAATTATTTAACTTTAAAAAAAAGAGTAGTTGAACTACTCAAACTACTTTTTGAAGATACAAAATGAGGAGAGCAAGAAAAATTAGGGAGATGAGAAAATAGAAAGAAATACCTCTGATAAGGTTTGGTCTTGCCTCAAGTGAGAATATATGTTCATTCATTCCATTCTGAATTTTCTTAGAGCTAAGTTATCTTGTTGACAACAAGATTATTCTAAAGGTGGTGAAGAAAGGAGTAGGAAGCATTGATTATTGACATGATCCAAGGTCATTCATTCTTTTTGGAAGTCTGTTTAGGTTTTATTGGAAGTTATGAATTTATTTCAGTTCTGATTAATGCTAGTTTTGCAGAGTCAAGACAATGATGCACTTGTAGCTTGGATTGATCCAGTTCATTTTTCAATTATAGTGTTCTTCTTTTAAGACATCGGTTGTCTATGTATGAGTCAAATTACATCTTAGACTTCTAAGTATAACTCTAATCCAAACACTCACAGGGGTTTGAAAAGATAAACTCGGTTGTAAACTCATAATGTTATCAATAAAATTATTTTCCGATTACTTCTCATTTATGAGACTTGTTGTATTACGATTTTCAGATTTATGATATCTTGCATTTGCTTATTCAATTATTTATAAATTCATTTTTCAAGTACATTTTCTATTTTTAAACTTATTTCATCTTAAAGCATACATATTTTTATAACATCATCACATCCAATAATCTATTTCTTGAGGTTTGATTGAGATTTTGACAGGCTATAAACACATGGTGATAATCCCATCTATCTCACCTATCCTAGTGAGACTAAAAAATATTTGAGTGAGTATTTTTTCCATTTCTACCATCAACAAAACCTTTTAAACTCTAGCATCTGCAATACAACCATAAAATTTATACATCTTTGATGCAAGAGCATCGCTTCATCCCATCAACGCACCAGCCAACCAACACATCAAAGCGCACATTCAAAGAGAAGAGAGGCACCAGACCTCTTGATTTCAAATTTCAAATTGAAATTAAATGAATTTAATGTTTGTAAGGCTGGAAAAGCCAAGCCATTCTTTTGAGAAGACAAGAGTTAGAGTCACCTTTAATGGCTGACGGTAGGTGGGCTCTAGATCTGATTCGGACTAGAAAACCATTGAATGTAATTCAATGTAAAATTAATGAGAGTAGGTGAGATGGAGGGAAGAGCTTGAGGAACCCCCTTTTGTAAAAAGATCTTTGTATCTAGATTAGTTAGGTATGAGTTAGGGAGAGAAAAAGAGAAATCAGAGACTCTGTTGTAGTCCGAGCTCATACCCATTGTAAACAGGCATTTTGAGATTAATACAAACAGAGTAGTTTTTCCTGCATATTGTATTGTGTGTGTTTATGAATGTCTTTTATACTTTTATGTGCATATGCTGTAGATGTATGTTAGATTTTCATTTGCAGGGATAGATAGAATTTGCTGTCTGTGATTTCTTTGATTTTAGGTCTAGGTTATTTGTGGTTACATGCAAGAGGTTGCATTACAGAGTACTTAGGACTCTAAAGGCCAGTGCAAGAGTGCACATCTGAGTTCTACAGAATTCAAGCAAAGACGTGCCAGGAGGGCACACCAGAGGAAGTGTTAGACTTAGGGAGAAACCTCAAGGTTGCTGAACACCTTGGAGGTAGGACTGTGCAGAGGAAGGCATAGGTAGAAGAACAAAACTACTGAAGGTTCTGTAGAGCTCTGCCAGGAGGGCATTGAACAAGTGCAACAAGTGCACAAAAGAATTCTATCTCGAATTCAGAGACGAGAGAAGTGTCGAGGAGTGAAACATACAGAGTTACTAGACGTTCTATGGGATAGATCAACAAGGAGTGCTTGAGCAAGAGGTTGTTAGGAGGACACCAAATTCCTCTTTGAAGGGAAAGACAAGGGTTGAGCCCCTTAGATATTTGAGAAAGTACAGCTTAGGAGAAATAGTGCCTTTGTGCAAAAAATTCCAATAGAAGGAAGTGAAAAATTGAGGACCTTCGAGGGTTCAAAGCAAGAAAAACCCAGAAGAGATAACGTTCTTAGAACGTAGTCGAGACCCAAAATCCTTGGGCTCGAGGAAGAATCGAAGTTCAAACCCTTCGACACTTAGAAAATATTCTAAGGCAAGGAAGGAGTGAAGCTCAGGAGGAAGGCACATGGCTGCCATTGGATCGACACTGGGAGAAAAGATATGGACCACCAAATCTACGTCCAGGCACACATGAGAGTGCACAAGGGAGAAATAGATCTGAACCATCAGATCTGGCGTGAGGACCAACAGTTGTTGGATCCGGAAGAAGGTGCACGGGGGTTAAATCCTTTGATAATGCACATAACATAGAGGATTGAACATCTGGAATCGGGAGTTGGACAAGCAGAGGAGGCTGCACTCCATAACCCCGATACATGAAATCCCGAATTCACAAAGAGGAAATCAAGCCGTCCATTGTGGGGTGATAGGTGGCGAAGATCCAGAAACCATCGGGGTTTCAGAGTTTAGGAGTATAAGTGTGGAGAGGAACAAGGATTCGTGATCGTCGATATCGCGAAATCATTCTGTTGGCCCTTGACCAAGTTTTGGGAACACTTGGTCATATTTGACTGTTTTTGGGACTTCCAGAACCTGTCGAAGATGGAGCGCCAGACGAAGAAGAGACAACGAGATCTCGACCCACTTTTGGGCTCATTTTGGGAATATGTAATGGGAAAGGGATGTCGGCCTATGGGTTCACCCATGCTTAGGCCCACTTTTATAAATGTATAAATAGACGTTTAGGCATCTAGTAGAGTATCTATTGTATCTATGTGATATAGGCTACGTGCCAAGTGGTATTTGTGTGATTGAGGAGTTGTGTATTCTATAGGCTTGCAGAGCTTAGTGCAAGTCCCTATGTGGAGATATAGAAGGATATGTACTGTAAGGCAAGGAAGAAGGATCTAGCGAGCTGCACAGATCTTATGTCCTATGCATAGTAGGTTTTGATGGCTCCATCCTTGTAACTGATTGAAGACGCTAATATAGAAGAAGAGTTCGTGGATGTAGCCCCAGGGTGGGGGTGAACCACGTAAATATGTGTGTTATTCTCTGTGCTTTGACTTGATGTGTTTATCTCTGCTTTGGCTAAGTGCTTTGATATATTTAGATAGATATACTTATGATTTGTGCTTCATTAGATGCGTATGAATAGTAGATATGATATGTATGAAGATGCTTAGTACTAATTTACTGGATCTGATCTGTTTTATTGTTGCTAAGTACTAAGATACCTTAGATATAAGTGAATTCTGTGATGATCTGTGTTATCTACGAAGTATAATAAGGGTTGGATATTGATGAATGATCAATGCTAAGTGCTCTGTAAGTGATATAATCACAGACCTGTGTCCCAGCTAAGGTTGCAGACACTTGAGTCTCACAACCACCCCTTCTTCTACCTCAGGTGAGACTTCATTTGCTTCATAGGTGTTGCCGAAAGGGCCGATAGTTAGAGTTTTGTTGGTGCGCTCTTGTAGCTTTGAACCCTAGGTTTGCCCCTGTGTCAACAAATGGTTCTGTTGCTGAGACTTGAAACTGTGATTGCTGGGAACTGAGGAAGAAGAAGCTTTGTGAAAAGATTCATCCTGAAAATTTGGAAGCCCTATGCGTGGATCTGTGCCCTAGTGCGCAGTATTCCACTTGATCTTAAAAGCTCTGTGCTAAAGAAAGAAGGCCAGATCTGAAGAAAAGAAGCAAGATCTGAACACTTTGTGCTCTAAGAAAAGTAAAAGTGGAAGTTTCTGAAGAAAAGAGGTTAGATCTGCAGAAAAGAGGTAATATCTGTAAGCTTAGTGCTCTGATAAAGGTAAGAGTAGTTAAAAGTTTTAGATTTGGAGACTTTGTGCTCTGTAGAAGTAAGATAAGTGAACATTTTTGTTTCTAAGGTATAGATCTAGGTATGTTTAATAGAGTTTATCCTAGTTTGAAAACTAGGGCACTGATAGATGAAAGAAGGTTTGATATGAGTAGATATGATAAGAATAATGATAGATATGTTATACCTATGCATAGAAAAAATGTTTGGACTAACAAATGAATGCAGGATCCTAGAAATAATTTTTTACAGGCTAGCTACTATGATCCTGGTGCACAGTATAGAAGAAGTTGGGGAACATTTAAACGAAAGAGAGGATTAACCCTATGTTACAGTTACATAAAACCGAGACATTTTGCTAAAGAATGCCGTAGTGGAAGACCTAGTTGTCTTTGTTGCAAATCTATAGACCATGAAGTATTGGATTTCCCTAGAATGATTGTTAAGCTTGAAAGAATGAATCTGAGTCAAGAAAACCCTAAGGTAGATCCAGAAATAGTAGAACCCCAGAGGGAATTAGAGAAGGTATTGCTACAGATGAAAGACACCTTGAATGATCACTGACATGTTAGGTTATTAGAGATGTTTAAAGAAAATGAATGCATCGAAGTAAGAATAGGGGAATTCGACATTGACTGTGTTCTAGATGAAGAAATACAAGTGAACATTATGCCAGAGAGAGCTTGGGAAGCTATAGGGAGGCCTGCTATGATTCCTTCATTAGGAGGAATAAGACTATTCAGAGGAAAACTGGTAACACTATGTGGAAAGCTCACTCAGATATCTATGAATGCCAATGGAACTTCGAGTGAAGAAGATTTTGAGATTATCAAATTTATTGAGGACAACGCCCCATTTACTATGTTACTTGGAAAACCTTGGATTGAAAGAGATCAAGCCAGAAAGAAGGAAGAAGAAGAGGTTTTATAACATCAGAGACAAGAGTTAAAAGATTTCATGACCAAAAGGATCACGCAGTTGATTGAAGAATAGGAGAACAAATCGAAGCTATCTGACACTAGAAGCCCAGATGTCAAAGCTGCAAGAGAATTAGAGGACTCATAGAATATTGAAGTATCTATCTCAGATATAGAAGAAGTATTACCCCTGAGTCTTAGGAGAGAATCTCAGTAGCGCAAAGTGACTATGTCCAAGGAAAATAAGAATTAGAATGGGAAGATAATCACCGAGATGAAGCTCACTGGAAAGAAGGCTAGGAAGCTAAGTAAAAAGAGATCTAAGATCAACAGGCTACAAAAGATTCTAGAGGGAACCTCACAGAAGGAAAACTTGCAGAATTTGAACTTCGCAGAGATATCAGACCAATGACATAGGCCACTTCACTGAGGTGAAGCAATATAGCCATTAGAGGTTGATATATCTATTCGACTGCCACTCTGAATGGATTGAAAATCATTGATGGCTCACCACAGACCATTAGACGATGCCATAATGGACAGGACAAAAATTAATGAGGTTCATACCCATTGCAAAGCAAACCATTGCCAAGATCGCCTATATATCTCGTCGCGCCATGCCCAACGAACACTTTTTCCAACTGATAATTTGAAGCCTACAGACTAGCAAGTGTATACAGTGATCATCATGCCTTTTTATTTCATTCCTGTGTAGTGTTTAAGATCATTGTGACCCTGGTAATTTATCCCGAGTGCGTATGTCCGACAAGCTCACTGCAGTCGAAGAATCCGTAACAAAAATTCTGCTTGATTTAATGACTAAGAGAATCATGTTGGAAAGAGGAGTATCTATAGGTTTTCAAGCATCATCAACAAGAGGATTGGTAGCCTCTCCGTCCACTGCTTGAGCCGGACCATCTCGACATGCTGATGACAAGCGTACGAAACACATAGACGATATCGCGAATGCCAAGCTGATTCTAAGCATTCTACCTGCCTACCTACCCCCTCTAAGTGGCGCCATCAACTGAGACAATGTGCCCATAGATTTTGACTATGATTTGGTCATGGCGTACCTCCTAAAAGGGATACATGCAGTTTGAGCCGACCAGGATAAGCTCACAACATTGAAGTTCAGTGACTTCAACCTTGGCGACAGAATGGATTACAACATGCTCGCCCTGCACAAGTATCTAACCAGAACTAAAGGCAATAATTCAAAGATTATCTCACAGTCATGGACCTAGAACCTCACGCAGTCCACGCTGCTCAATGTGATGAAGATCCTGCACTTCGACAGGCATCAGGAGGTGAATGCATGTGTAAAGTTACTGCTATCCTACTACCATAGAGGATACTTATGGTTGAACCGCATCACCATGGATCCGAACTTGATCAATCGGATCACAGGGATGAGCATGCAAGGCCTTGACCCACATGAATTTTACCCTAGAAAGACCTCAGACCGAGCATTAGTGCAGAGAATCAAATAAACTTATGGCGATGTCGAGAAGGGCATGCGAGGTTACAAGGTAGCCTCTATCTAGAGCGGTGCAGTGTGGTTTGCATGTCAACTGATCACAAGCAAGTTAGTTCGCAAGAATTGACCCACCCAAGTGATTAGATTCATAGTTGACCTCACAGGAAAGTGCGTGGAAGGACTTGAGATGAATTGGGTGCAGTACCTTGTAGATCAACTAGATCTTGATTGCCAGGAAGCACAAGACCAAGGGTATGAGTTCCACTTCAGCTGGCTTGTCATATTGATCGCATTCATTACATGGGAAAGGCCAAAAGGTGCAACCTTCCCTGACATAGAGCCTTTGAACCTTTGGGTACAAAGTTCAACATCTTATGATACTCTAATGATATGAACAAGTAATGGCAATCCAACACCGTCTTCCATACTTACTACAACCAGTTGAAGCAAGCCATCCAGTCTAAGCCTCAGATGACCTCTAATACCCTCCATAGGTTTCGGGCCTTAATGAAGTTCAGCGTGGACCACCACTTTATTTATATAACAACGCACAATGATGAGCACAAGCAACAGTTGCATTCATATTACAAGTTGACCGAGGAAGACATCGAAGAGATCACCAAGGACTAGTCGGCATACCTTCTCATTCTAGCCAACCCTGCAGAGTTGTCTGATGTAGACAGCCTGAAAGCTGCATAGGATACACCCAGACCTAGCAAGACAAAGAAGCCTGAAGAGGTTCACGATGTAGACAATGCATCTATAAGTATTGCCTCTATCACACCAGATGAAGGGGATGATGGCGAAGAAATAGAAGGCGCAGAAATTGAAAAACAGAAAGGAGAAGTACCACCACCTAGGGACAAAGAGGACTCATCGAAGAAGAGGAAGGTTTCACCTCTGAAATATTCCTCCCGAAAGAAAACTAGAACCCTTGTAACCAAGATGTGGACTACCCTCACATTGGATGATTTTAATTTCATCATTGCAACTGTGAATGATGCTTCACAAGAGATATTAGAGAAGCAGGAGATATAATCGTATCGATATTGAAATCCAAGGAGTATAGCAGGCACTCCAGTCTATCCATGCAGTCTTCACTGCACCTCTGACAATAGGAACAATAGAACTGAGAGATGATCCATCTCAATTCCACTGGATTACTGATATGGTCGAAGCTCACCTTTGATGAGCTCAAGAAGACATAGCGCAAGCCACCCAGGCTTTGACATAGGTACAGGGAGTACTTGTCGAGCAGTGCAATGCTGTCGAATGAGAAAAACTTGCTCTTCAAGTATAGTGGGACAAAGAGAAAGTATATCTACAACAGAGCAAGGAGAAGTTGATCACGGAGCAGCTAGAAATAAAGGAACAGGTCAACATAGCACTTCGCTCTGTGACTGTCATAGAAGTGAGAGCTGAAGAACAAATTCCACAGTAGGTGGCACAACTTGAAGAAGTGATCCAACAGCTTCAACAACACATCACAGACCTGGAACTTTGTACTATGCTCGAGTCTCCTCAAGAAATTAGAGACCTAAGAGAGGCAACTGCCCACAACACAGTTGGCAGATTGAAATCCCTTGAATTGGAATGCAAGTAGCTTACTTCTAGGAGTGATCAGACATATGAGACCTGCATGGAAAATATAGAGTTGCAGGCATTGGAGTCACAACTCCAAGAAGCAAAGCAGCATGAAGATATGTTACAAGGGCAATTGAAGGCCTTTTCACCAGTCAAAAGAATGAATAGGTTTCTAGAGAAGCGCATGGCCCAGCAACAGATCCACACGATTCAGAAAAAAGTGATGGAAGTCTCTCAACGACTTCAACCAGTGCAAGAGAAGGCATGTCAACTATTCACTGAAGTTGAAAACCAAGGAGTAGAACTTGAACATATCATCATCACAACATAACAACACCTAGAAGGATCAGTCAATGATGCACTCATCCAGGAGTTCACTGAGCAAGAGGCCATAGCATTACACCAGGTCGAAGCAACTCGAGCCATGATTGAGGCATTCGAGGCAGAATTTCTCAGACCAGAGTGACTTGGAACGAGTCACAAGTGAGTTTTGGGTGCCTGTTGGCCCTTGAACAAGTTTTGGGAACACTTGGTCATATTTGACCATTTTTGGGACTTCGATAGCCTATCAAAGATGGAGTGCCAGACGAAGAAAAGATCATGGGATCTCGGCCCACTTTTGGGCCCATTTTGGGAATATGTAATGGGAAAGGGATGTCGGCCCGTGGGTTCACCCACACTTAGGCCCACTTTTGTAAATGTATAAATAGACGTCTAGGCATCTAGTAGAGTATCTATTATATCTATGTGATATAGGCTATGTGCTAAGTGGGATCTATGTGATCGAGGTGTTGTGTATTCTATAGGCTTGCAGAGCTTAATGCAAGTCCCTGTGTGGACATATAGAAGGATTTGTGTTGTAAGAAAAGGAAGAAGGATATAGCGAGCTGCACAGATCTTCTGTCCTATGCACAGTAGGTTTTGATGGCCCCGTGCTTGTAACCGATTGAAGATGCTAATATAGAAGAAGAGTTAGTGAACGTAGCCCCAGGGTGGGGGTGAACCATGTAAATCTGTGTGTTATGCTTTGTGCTTTGACTTGATGTGTTTATCTCTGCTTTGGATAAGTGCTTTGATATATTTAGATAGATCTACTTATGATTTGTGCTTCATTAGATGCCTATGAATAGTAGATCTGATATGTATGAAGATGCTTAATGTTGATCTACTAGATTTTATCTGTTTTACTATTATTAAGTACTAAGATACCTTAGATCTAAGTGAATGCTGCGATGCTCTGTGCTTTCTGCGAATTATAATAAGGGTTGAATATTGATGAATGATCAATGCTAAGTGCTTTGTAAGCGATATAATCACAGACCTGTGTCCCACCTAAGGTTGCAGACACTTGAGTCTCGCAACCACCCCTGCTTATACCTCAGGTGAGACTTCATCTTCTTCGTAGGTGTTGCCGAAAGGGTCGGTAGATAGGGTTTTGTTGGTGCACTCTTGTAGCGTTGAAACCTGGGTCTGCCCCTATGCCAACACATTCCAGCCATTGTATTTGAAGTGACAGGTGGTGGAGATCCACAACCATCAGAGATTTAGGTGCTGGGGTACTGGAGAAATTACCCAGGGAGCTGGGATGTGAAATGATCCTAGTCATCCGTCAAAGAGGACACATGGCGAGAGGTTGGTGTTTCATTGACCCGCGACATAGAGGAAGTCAACAAAGGGAGTAGTGAGAATTCATGATACGCGAAGTTCTGATGCACTTGAGAGGTTTGGCCCTAGGTTATAGAGAAGGGGCACATGGTCGAAGGATAAGGGGAGAGCTTGTCACCGTTAGCCCTTTTTGGGGTTTCAGGGGTTGAAGGACTTAGGAGCATTTGCAATCGGAATCACGAAGTCGCGAAACCTGAAGTACCATTTCAGGTGAAGGCCGTGGTCATATCAGTGATCACGAGGGAGTGAGTTGGTGCTTGGTGCTTGTTTGTACATGCGTAACTCATAAGGACCTGTGGATACACACTTGTTTGTGTGTGGGGTTTCCTGTAAGGAAATCAAAGAGTTAATCTGACTCTAGGGGAAGATAAATAATGATCCTAAGACTAGGAGGTCGTGCAGAACTTGTTGAGGTAGGGGGTGGTGCTTCAAAGTGGTATCATAGCTTTCACATAATTGATTTCTATAGGGCAAGGAAGATAGACACCAAAGAGCTGAAGATACTTCGTTACCATCAGGTGGTATTAGAGGCTGAAGACAGAGTACTGATGATCTGTGCGTAGAGATCTATTTGCATGAAGGCAACAACCATTTGAAAACCAGGAGAGATGAACCCAGAGAGAAAAAAAATGGCTACTGAAGGCCATGGACGTGGTCCAAGAGGAGATCGTCAACAGAAAATAAAGGCTAAGATAGATAAAGAACTCAAGGAGATAAGGAAAAGGATGGAGATGCTTGCATTTAAAATGCAGCAGGATGCAAAGATGCATTGGGTGTATGAATGGCCCATAAAGAGGAAAGCAAAGTGGCCCATTTAGAAATTTTTGGCCAGAGGACAATGAAGGTTGTTAAGAGGATGGCTGTATGCTGAAAGCCTCAGAGATGAAGAGGAAGTGGTTCACATTTGTGAGCCAGAAGCTAAGAGAAATATCAATGATGATGAGAAGAAGAGATCATTGGAAGATCTTGCGAACTGCCAGGAGGGAAACAAAGAAATTACAGGTTGCCAGGAAGGCAATGAGATGGGGTCATTGGTTGATCTCAAAGACTACTAGGTAAGCAGGGCATAAATCCCATATTTCCAAGTGGGCAAGGGAGAGAATATGAGCTCAGAGGAGAGTTCAAATCAGTAAGGAGAGATGATGGAGAAGGATCATACACACTTTCTGATCATTGGAGGGATAGAGGTATTCCTTCCATATATGCTAGTTGAGGCCAAAGCATGTGTTGCAGTTGCAACAATAGCAAGAGAAGGACAACCAACTGTGACTGTCAAAGAGAAAGAAGAAATGGAGCAAACATCAAAATCTTCCCCAACAGAAGAGGAGAACGCAGATGAGTTTCTCACTTTGTGGGAGATGGAATTGAGGATGTTGGAGGATTGGTTAGACCATCCAAAACCAACAAACGACTACAAGGAGATAGTCATGATTTTAGGAGAGGAGCATTTGGTGGAATTGCTCAGAAATTTTGACCGGGAAGCTGAACAAATGGAGACTGCAGCGCTGAGGTCTGCAATAGAAGATGAAGCAGAATTCCATTATGGGGAGCAACTGGAGGAAGCTAGAGTTGAACCAGCAGAAGAAGAGATGTCAGAAAAGGAAGATGAGAAACAACTCAGTGAGGAGACTGCAGGGCTAAAATTTGCAGCAGAGTGGCAAGTAAGGCCACAAGAGATGGGGAAAACCACAAGGGGGATCAAATTGATCTACCCATTTGCTGGGAAGAAGTGCATCCAGGGGGTCTGCAAAAGAAGAGCCAGCCATGGGAGCAGCTGGATGAGATAATTGAGAGAATTAGAAGGCTGATGTTGAGGTCAACAACAAAATCTGTCAGCAGGGAGAAGCTGAGCAGAGAAGAACCTACCATTGCAGCTGGAAAGAAGAAGCAACAACAACATCAAGGCAATGGAGTATATGGACAACTCCAAATAACAGTTTGGGATCCAGGTGGATTTCAACACAGCTTGGAAGCTCATGAGCAGGAGCTCATGAATTTTTCACAACAGTGGAGTATGATGCAGGAGCATCGCTTCACCCCAGCAACGCGTCAACTAGCCAACACATCAAAGAGAAGAGAGGAACCAACCCTCTAGATTTCAAATTTCAAATTGAAATTAAATGAATTTAATGTTTGTAAGGCTGGTAGAGCCAAGCCATGCTTTTGAGAAGGCAAGAGTTAGATTCGCCTTTAATGGCTGATAGTAGGTAGGCTCTAGATCCGATTCAGACTAGAAAACCATTGAATGTAATTGAAGGTAAAATTAATGAGAGTAGGTGATATGGAGGGAAGAGCTCGAGGATGTCCTTTTGTAAAAAGATATTTGTATCTAGATTAGTTAGGTATGAGTTAGGGAGAGAAAAAGAGAAAACCGAGACTCAGTTGCAGTCCGAGCTCATACCCATTGTAAATAGGCATTCTGAGATTAATACAAACAAAGCAATTTTTCCTACATATTGTATTGTGTGTGTTTATGAATGCCTTTTATACTTTTATGTGCATATGTTGTAGATGTATGTTAGATTTGCATTTGCAGGGATAGATATAATTTTCTATTTGTGATTTCTTTGATTTTAGGTTTGGGTTATTTGTGGTTTCATGCAAGAGGTTGCATGAAAGAGTACCGAGGACTCTGAAGGCTAGTTCAAGAGTGCACATCTGAGTTCTGCAGAATTCAGGAAAAGACATTCTAGGAGGGTGCACCAGAGGAAGTCTTAGACTCAGGGAGAAACCTTAAGGTTGTTGAACACCTTGGAGGTAGGACTATGTAGAGGAAGGCATAGGTAGAGGAACATAACTACTGAAGGTTTTTTAGAGCTCTGCCAGGAGGGCATTGAGAAAGTGCAACGAGTGCAAAAAAGAACTCTATATCGAGTTCAAAGATGAGTAAAGTGTCGAGGAGTGACACATACATAGTTATTGGACATTCTATGGGATAGCTCAACAAGGAGTGCTTGAGGGAAAGGTTGTCAGGAGGAAACCAAATTCCTCTTTGAAGGGAAAGACAAGGGTTGAGCCCCTTAGATATTTGAGAAAGCAAAGCTAAGGAGAAATAGTGCCTTTGCACACAGAATTCCAACACAAGGAAGCGGAAAATTGAGGACCTTCAAGGGTTCAAAGCAAGAAAAACCTAGAAGAGATAGCATTCTCATAACGTAGTTGAGACCCAAAATCCTTGGGCTCGAGGAAGAATCGATGTTCAAACCCTTCGACACTTAGAAAATATTCTAAGGCAAGGAAGGAGAGAATCTCAGGAGGAAGGCACACAACTGCCGTTGGATTGGCACTGGGAGAAAATATCTGGACCACCGAATTTACATCCAGGCACACATGAGAGCGCATAAGGGAGAAATAGATCTGAATCGTCAGATATGGCAAGAGGACCAATAATCGTTGGATCAAGAAGAAGGTGCACGGGGGTTAAATCCTTTTATAGTGCACACAACATAGAGGATTGAACATAAGGAATTGGGAGTTGGACAAGCAGAGGAGGTTGCACTCCATAACCCTGATATGCGAAATCCTGAATTCGTGAAGAGGAAATCAAGCCCTCCATTTTGGGGTGACAGGTGGAAAAGATCCAGAAACCATTGGGGTTTCAGAATTTGGGAGTATAAGTGTGGAGAGGAGTGAGGATTCGCGATCGCTGGTATCATGAAATCATTCCAACTGTTGGATTTGGAGTGACAGGTGGTGGAGATCCACAACCATCAGATATTTAGACACTGGGAGAGAGAAGGTGAATACTGGAGCAATTACCTGGGGAGCTGGGATGCGAAATGATCCTAGTCATCCATCAAAGAGGACACATGGTGAGAGGTTTGCGTTTCATTGAACCACGACATAGAGGAAGTCAATGGAGTAAGTAGCGAGAACTCGCGAAACACTAAGTTTTGATGCGCTTGGGAGGTTTGGCCCTAGGTTATAGAGAAGGGGCACATGGTCGAAGGATAAGGGGAGAGATTGTCACCATTAGCCCTTTTTTGGGTTTCAAGGGTTGAAAGACTTAGAATCATTTTCAACCGGAATCGCAAAGTCGTGAAACCCGAATTACCCTTTTGGGTGAAGGCTGTGGTCATATCAGTGATCACAAGGGAGTGAGTTGGTGCTTGGTGCTTGTTTGTACAGGCGTAACTCATAAGGATCCGTGGATATACACTTGTGTGTGTGTGGGGTTTCCTGTAGGGAAATAAAAGAGTCAATCTGACTTAAGGGGAAGATAAAGAATGATCCTACGACTGGGAGGTCATGCAGAACCTGCTGAGGCAGGGGGTGCTGCGTCAATCTTTGACTAGAGAAGGAATTTGTGTTCCACATCAAAATTCCACACTTAAGTACCTCTCCCTAAGTGTCACAAGTGTTGTAAAAGTATCTTATACACCTTGACAAGTGTTGCAAACACCTTGAAACCATGAAAGAACATTTGTCACAATCCCTAGTCAATGTGGAGGAGAAATATATTATATGAAGGTCAAAATACTATGTGCACATGAATTATTTATTAATATTCATAAAAAAGAAATTAATTTAGTGTGAGAGTCCACCTCACATTTAGTTTTCTAATCTCAAGGAGAGGTTGAGAATCTCATGGATGGTTGAGATATTTTCTCAAACAAAAATCATAATTTGGTGGATCTTGAGAGATATTTCCTCCTTAAAATCCTTGATAGATATTTTCTCCCTGAAATCCTTGAAGAGATATTTTCTCCCTAAAAATATTGGAGATCCCATTTTAGTGGATCTAGTGAGTGATATTATCCATGGTGGTTAAGCCTCCAAATCCTATATAAGTAGGGAATTCCATGGATAAGAAGACACCGATTAGAGGTATCAAACCTTTGATTTTGGAGACAGATAGAGATATCAAAATTATGATCTTGGGATTCATGCAAGCGTCTAGACGAGGAGAGCTTGGAGGAGTGATGCATCATCATCCATGTTTGTAAGTATTCTCTTTGGGTTATCATTTTAATATACTTGGCCTATTTCCTTCAAGCTTGTGTATTCTTGCATGTGCTTGTCTACTGTTCCTTCAATATTTGTAGATGAATTTGTTTTATCTAATCTTGTAGAGTAGGATTTCTTTTCTTCTTTTTGCTTTCTATTGCATTGTAGGTAGCAAGTTGTGATAAGGAGTTTGGAGATCAAGATCGAATTGGAAGCAACGAGGACAAACTTTGAAACTAGGTGCATCACACCTTTTTTCCCTCTTTCTCTTTTTGATTAGTTAAACTAAATTTAAAGGGATGTTAGTGTCCACTTGTGTTTTTTTGTCTTGGTATTAGGGGCTTTTAATCCAAGGGAAAGTTCACTTGTCCATAGGGGAATATTTTCGTAACAGAAATTGACAACTACACTAGGGATTGAACCCAATGTTGGTTGTGGAGCTTAATTATCTTCCTGATTCAGAGGTCTTTTACTTTTAGCCATGTTTATACCCCATGAAGTATTTACATCCCAGAAGTATGTACACTCTTCCACATGGGGGAGTGTAGAGGGGGGGTACCCCCTCTGCGGGGTCTGGGGGAAAGCGGGGGTTCGGGGGCGAAGTCCCCGAAGGAAAAATTGCCTTGTAAATGTTTATTGTAATTTCATTGTAAATCTGGACTGTTCATTATAAGGTTGCAGATCTAACAATAGATATTATGTTAGGGGTTTTTTCCCTAGAAGGCAACCTTCTTTTATGAGGGAAATGTATTGCGGCTATGGTTGATTGCGAATATTGTATTATGAGATAGGAGACTGTGAGAGAAAGAAGAGGAAGTTACAACGGGTTTACTGTAGGTTGTATCCCTTCATATGCTATATAATAATAAAGGAAGGACTTGGCAATTTATCTGGTGGACGTAGCCCACACTGGGTGAACCACGTAAATCTGTGTCTCTATTGTATTGTGTATCTTCTGTGTTTTGTTTCTGCATTTGTTTTATTTTATTGCTCCATAGTCCTATTTTTCTAATAACTGGTATCAGAGCGAAAGGTAACTCGCAGGAAAAGAGGGTTCTTGGTTCGAGTGGTAGCAATGTCGGAAGATGGAAAGTTTAGGGTCAAGAAATTTAACGTCCAAAACTACCAGTTATGGAAGATGCAGATGGAAGACTATTTATATTAGAAGGATCTATTCCTACCATTGGGTGGAATAGCAAAGAAGTCGACGACTACGAAGGATGAAGAATGGGAGATTCTTGATAGAAAGGCTCTAGGAACGATATGGCTGAGCCTAGAAGTGTCGGTGGCTTTCAATATTTCCAAAGAAAAGACAATGAAGGGTTTGATGGACGCATTGGACAAATTGTATGAAAAACCCTCGACGTCCAATAAGGTATTTCTAATGAAGAGATTATTTAATATGAATATGTCGGAAGGTGGGTTTGTTGCAGATCATTTAAATGATTTTAATATGGTTACTAATCAACTAAGTTTTGTAAAAGTGGACTTTGATGATGAGGTCAGGGCTCTTCTAATCTTGTGCTCATTGCCAGAAAGATGGAACGGCTTGGTCATGGCTGTAAGTAACTCTGTCTCTGGTTCAAATACTTTAAAATTTGATGATGTTGTTGGTGTAATCCTTAGTGAGGAAATGCGACAGAAAAGCACAGGTGAGACATCAGGAAATGCGTTGAACATGGACAACAGGGGAAGACAAAAGGATAGAGGAAAGGGTTTCGGGAACCATGGGAATTCTAGGAAGGGTAGATCCAAATCCAGACTTGGAAAGATAGAGTGCTGGAATTGTGGGAAGAAAGGACATCTGAAGAAAGACTACAGAGCTCCAAAGAAACAAAGAGATGGACAACAGGAGAGAAATCAGGAAGCAAATGT
>ML849009.1:0-10860 GCA_009831015.1 Picea engelmannii
TGTATTATAAATGTGTTTTTACTTTATTCAAATTTTATTATTATTGTAATACATGTAATGCTTTATTATAATAAATATATAAATACATGATAATGCTTTATTTTATTATAATAAATACATGTAATGCTTTATTATTATTATTATTAACTTTATTAATATCTTTGTTATTTATTATTTTTTTTGTTAAATTTATTTATAATCTATAAATTAATTTTTCGATTATTAATATATTATTTTAATAATGTATTTATTTTATTTTAACTTATTTTATTTATGTTATATTATTTTTTATATTATAAATAATTGTTATTTAATATTTATTTTTTTATTGATAATCAATTGATAATTAATCAATTAATTATTATTAATTAACAAATATTAATTTCTAATTTCTAATTTCTAATTAAATAATTTTTATTAGTTAAATAATAATAATTTTTATTAGTTAAATAATAATTTGTTATTATTTAATAATTATTAATTGATTATTATTAAATTCTTATTATTAATTGATTATTATCTAATTCTTTTGAATAATTTATTAATAAAACTATTATATATATTTGTGTTTATGGTTGTGGCCATGTAATGTCGGCCTTCAACTAGCAAGAACCACATTAAGTAAAAAGTGGTTGATATACGCCGATCGGCGCCATTAATTAAAAAAAATGAAAAATAGCGCCGATCGGCATATATCAACCACTTTTTACTTAATGTGGTTGTTGCTAGTAATGTTTTGTTTCATATACATGTGACATAATAATCCTCTCACATAATAATCCTCTCATGCTTTCTGTTTTATAAGAGGTTCACTATATATCCTTTCAAACCATTTTATAATTGGAAACAAAGATATGGTTACATTGAAAATTGATTGGAGTTCTTTACAAACATTTGGTTAGAGTTAGAATAGGAGTCTACATTGAAAATTAATTGGAATTCCTTACAAGCATTTTGTTAGGGTTAGAATAAGATTATGTATGAAGTTTTTAAAATGAGCTTAAATTGCCTGATTTTAATTCATTTATATATTCACTTTTAATTCACTTAAATATTTTCACTTTTTTAACATGTTGAACTTATATATATATATATATATATATATATAGAATAGTTGAAAGATCTTCTCATGCTTTTTCTTTTGAGAGATGTTTATGTTATATCAGTTGAAATCCTTTTATAATTAGAAAACACGGATATTGTTACATTGAAAATTGATTGGAAATGCTCAGAGATATTTTCTTAAGGTTCTTAAGGTTAAGGTTAAAATAAGATTATGATTAGGAACCCACATGATATTAATGACATTAATATATATGATATATTTTTTGAATGTGAACTTGTTTATATGTTTTTTATAAATTGATATATGTAGATTTTAAATTTAATATTTTTAAAAGTGTTTATAAACTTTTTAATTTATTTATATATGTGCACTTATTTTAGATGTCTTTATAAATTGATTTATTTCATTTTACAATGTTTGTTTTGTTTGGGACAAATAAGACATAATAATCCTCTCATGCTTTTTCTCTTTTGAAAGAGGTTTATGTTATATCACTTAAGCCCTTTTATAATTACAAAACACAGATATCGTTATATCACTTGAAACCCTTTTATAATTACAAAACACAGATATCCTTACATTGAAAATTGATTAGAAATGCTTAAAGATGTTTTGTTAAGATTAAAGTTAGAAAAAAATTAGAATTAGAAACATGATATGAATAATATATATATATATATATATATTTTTAATGTGCATTTGCTTATATATTCTTTTTGAATGTGTACTTATTTATATATTACTTATAAATTAATGTGTAAAAATTTTAAAGTTAATATTTTTAAAAGTGTTTATAAACTTTTTAATGCACTTATTTTAGATACCTTTACCCTTAAATTGATTTATTTTAAATCATTTATATGTGTTTTTAAATGACTTTATAAATTCATTTATTTTAATTCATTTAAATGCTCTATCTGTTTACCTAAACCTACGCTTGATTTAAGTTCGAAGAGTTTGCTCTCTCAAAACCCAAATTCATTGCCTATATACTCCATCCAAATAACAAAAGCCAATCTCATTAATGCACTGTTACAGGCCTGGTTACAATCTCCCGGCAAAGTGCCCTCTCCAGGCCTTTATACGTAGAGACCGAGACTGAAAATGTATGTGATAGAAAGAGATTAATACCGTTGCTAGTAAGTGGGGTGACATGAATATTTAGAAGAGAGTTATGCTCGGGCTGCCCAATATACTGCAATTATGTCTACAATGGGCATCCATGCAGGCCAAATAAATAATTTTTTTAGTATTTTATATTAAAAAAAAGTCATCGAAAGTGAAGAAAAGCTACTCTCTTTTATTCTAAAAAGTATAGAAACTGTATTTTCTTTAGGAATATATTTGTTTCTACCGGGTAAAGTTGGGATAAACAAGTCAAGTTTCTTTTATCAAAATAAAAAAAATGAAGCAGATATCAAAAACAAAAGTACACACACCTCAACTTTAAAGAACACTCAGCTTTAGCAAATATCTTTGTAATAGGTTTGAAACTTTTCCTTCATATCAATAAACATAAACACAGCATTCACTAATCGTATCAAGCGAGGCAAAGGTTGAAAAGTGTGGCTTGCTTCCCTACCTTTCCTTCATGCAAATTTATTTCTCTTTTTTAAGAATTAAAAAGAAAATATCCACTCCTCTTTAATCATTACAAGAATTATATAGGATATGAAAGTCCTCTAAAGTTACTAGAAAAGCATGGATTTATGCTCGATTGGAGAATGCATGAATTTATGCTTGATTGGACAATGGACGCCTCTCTTACAAAGAAAATTGTGTATTATTTATAAGGTATTGATTATGTTGTATGAATTTGGAAAATATTTAATTAAATTATTTTATAAAAAAATTATTTTAACATAAATTATTATATTAAATTATAATATAAAATTATAAAAAAAAAATATTATATTGAATTATAATATAAAATTATTATATTATATTTTTTTTATTTAAATATAAATTTAATATTTTTATATAAATATGATTGTATTATAATTGAATTAAGAATATATCAAGTTTATAATTATTATAAATAATTATAAATTTTAGTTTTTCAAAAACATTATTTTTTATTTATTTTTCATATTTTGATAAATTAATCATTTATATTAAATTGATAAATATACAATTAAATTTTATAATTAAACTAATTTTATTTAGCTAATTTTATTTATAAATAAAGATTTGTAATTGATTATTATTTACATTAAAAAAATTCATTATTATAGTTTTAATTTTATATAATATATTATATTGAATTATAACATAAAATTATTAAAAATAAATTATTATATTAAATTATAACATAAAATTATTATAATGATTTTTTTTATTTTATCTAAACATAAATTTAATATTTTTATATAAATATGATTGTATTACAATTGAGTTTTAATTTTATATAATATATTATATTGAATTATAACATAAAATTATTAAAAATAAATTATTATATTAAATTATAACATAAAATTATTATAATGAATTTTTTTATTTTATCTAAACATAAATTTAATATTTTTATATAAATATGATTGTATTACAATTGAATTGAGAATATACCAAGTTTATATTCATTATAATTAATTACAAATTTTAATTTTTCAAAAAAATTATTTTTATTTACTTTTTATAAATTTATGATTTGCATTAAATTGATAAATACACAATTAAATTTTATAATTAAACTAATTTTATTTTTTAATGTTATTTATATATATTATATTGAATTCGATTAAAGTTATAATACTATAAAATACACATTTTATTAATGTATGTATTTTATAAATATAAATATATTGATATAATTTTAAAATTTTATCCATATATTATATATTGATAAAGTATTTATAAATAATTATATTATTTCATTTTTTTAATAAAAATGTATTTTATATTATATAAAAATATGTTTTGAAACAACATAAAGTGGAATGTATAAATTGATAGTCTAATTTTATATATGCTTATTTGGAATGGACATAATTTTTAGTTCAATATATTTTTCTATCAATGTCCTTCGAAGAAATATGATTCTAAGTTTCTTTCTATGTAATATATTGCATCAATTCAAAGTTCTTATGTTTATCACAAAATAAATACTTCATTAATTTATTTTTTTTAAACTTGGTCATAACTTCATTTTCATAATGTGTCAAAGATAAACCAACCTTTTCATGTGATGAACATAACTCGATATTGCAATGTGATGAACATAAATGGATATAAAAAAAATGTCGAACGTAGTAACGTCGGGATGTGATGAACATATACAGACGTCACAATGTGATGAACATATACATGTGTCACAATGTGATGAATCTAACCTTGTTGTCACAATGTGATGAAGATAGCCTTGCTCATTTAAGTTTCTGTGGTGAGATATTTGTTCAGAGTTTGTCGAAAGAACCACAGTGCTATTGATAGCTTGTCGTCGAACTCTGAACGAAGATAGCCTTGTCATGACATTGTGTCGAACATATCCATGTCATCACAAACATAATAATGTCACAATGTGACGAAGATATAAAGATGTCAGAACGTAAATCACAAACATAGTAATGTCACAATGTGACGAACATATAAAGATGTCATAACGTAATGAGCATATCCCTTTTGTCGCAGTGTGACGAACAAAAATGGATGTCGTAATGTGAAAAACATAGTAATGCCAGAATGTGAGAAACATATATGGACGTTGCAACATGAAGAACATAGCCTTGTTGTCGCAATGTGATGAATCTAGCCTTGTCATTGCAGTGTGACGAACATATACATGACATCGAAATAATAGCCATGTCATCGCAATGTGACGAAGATAACCCTATCATCGCAAACATAGTAATGCCACAATGTAACAAACATATAAAGACGTCAAAATGTGATGAACATAGGCCTTTCATCACAGTGTGATGGACAAAAATGGATGTTGTAATGTGACAAACATAGTAACGTCAGAATGTGAGAAACATATATGGACATCGCAATGTGAAGAACATAGCCTTGTCGTCGCAATGTGATGAATCTAGCCTTGTCATCGCAATGTGACAAACATATACATGACATTGAAATAATAGCCATGTCATCGCAATGTGATGAAGATAACCCTATCATCACAAACATAGTTATGTCAGAATGTGAAAAACATATACAAACGTCGCAATATGATGAACATAGCCCTATCGTCGCAATATGATGAGCATAAACGGAGGTCCCAATTTGTCAAACATAGTAACGTTGGAATGTGACAAACATATACGTACATTGCAATGTGGTGAACCTAGCCTTGCCGTTGCAATGTGATGAGCATAGCCCTATCATTGCAATGTGACGAAGATTTAATATAGCATATTATATTAATGCACTAATGATTATTTTATTAATTTAATGAATGTATTCATGAATATTGCATTAATGAATGGATGCTTTAATATAAAATTGTAATACATTAATGTTTTGTATTTATGTAATAATGTTACCAAGTGGTTTTAATGTATTTTTACTTTATTAACATATTAATACTTTAACAATCTATTATTTAATATTGTATTAACATATTTATTAATTTTATTAATACATTGCATTATACATTCATGTATAAATAATTCAATTTATACATTTCCCTAATTATATCATGTACTTTACATTATTATTAATGAATTAATACATTACATTCACAATGTGACGAACATTGCCTTTTTGTCACATATTTATGAACATAGTAATGTTACAAGGTGATGAACATAATAGTGTAAGAATATAACAAACACAGTAACGTCACAATGTGTCAAACATAGCCCCACCATCGTAATGTGACGAACATAGCCATATTGTTCCAATGTGATGAACATAGCCTGGTCGCTGCAATGTGATTACAAGAATCTCATCGTCGCAATGTGACGCAAATATCATCTCATCAAAATGTGAGAAAAATTTCCAAATGTCATTGTCTCATGAAGATAACACATTGTCGCAATGTGATGTACACAACCCATTGTCTCAGAAAGATAAATCATTGTATTATTAATGTGATAATGTATTGTTAATGTATTAACATTTTTGTATTTATTTAAAAATTCAGAGTTAAAATGAATATATGTTTGGTTTTTTGTGTTATAATAATAGTGTCTGTAAAATTATACATGTAAATAGCGTTTTTCACAATATTATAAATATAAATACAACTGAGATGACTTATAAATATCATTATTTATAAATATGAATTGTTTTTTATAGTAATAATGTAATGTATTTATTAATGCATTATGCATGTAAATAAAAAAAAAATCACAATATTATAAATATCAATACAAGCTCTCGATGTCTTAAACACTAATCTTATTATAAATGCATTAAAATTTAAAGGAAAGTTATCACTCTTCTTATACATTTCAATTATTCTTAATACTTATTAGGTATAGGGTTAGAGTCAGATTAGGGTTTGAGTTATTCCGATTAAAATTAGGGTTATGGCTTTATTAAAATTAAGGTTATTTGTAGTAAGGTTTTTTTTATAATAACAATTTGTATTAAGAAAATAATAAGAGTTATTAGAGTTATTATTAGGAACATATTTGGGTTAGGATTATTCCTATTAAAATTTAGATTAGGGTTATTTGTATTAGAGTTTATTTTATAATAAGAAGAAAAAATATTAAAAAAATTATTTAATACTTTATTAATGTATAAATAATAATGTATTACAAATATATTTTTACTTTATTGTAATTTTATTATATGAATATTAGGTTAATACATTAATATTTTAATCTATTATTATATTTTTGGACACTTTATTAAGTTTGTATAGATACTTTGTTAATATATTAATTAATAATATTTTATTATTTTATTAATTTTATTGAGAATTTATAAATATATTCATTAATTAACTAATTCTTTAATGATTAATGTAATAATGTATTTGTTAATTTATTAATGTATAATGTATTAATACAATATATTATATATTATTAAGATATTTACTAATTAAAATATTACATTAATATATTACATTATACATTAATGTATTTATAATTAATTTATACATACATTAAGTATTAATTAATTAATAAATACTTTAATTTTATGTATTTATGTATTAATACATTAACTAATAAATGTTTTATTTTATTAATTTATTAATAAGTTATATTAATCAATATTTAATACTTACTAAATTATATTACGTTATTAATTAATTAATAGATTGTTATTAATTAATATTTTAATTTAATTAATAAGATTTTAATTTCTTAATAATTTAATAATGTATTTATTTATTAATTTATTAATAATTTAGTAATATTTTAATAGTTACTAATAACTACATTATTAACAATTTATTTTTTCTTTAGCAATTTATTAATATATAATGTATTAATATAATATATAATATATTATATATTATTAAGGTATTTATTAATTAAAATATTACATTATACATTAATCTATTGATACTTAATTTATACATCAAATTAAAGTATTAATTAATTAATTAATTAAATTTTATGTATTTATGTATTAATAAATAAATTAGTAAATAGGTTATTAATTAATACTTTGTTATTAATATATAAATAAGTTTTATTATTTATTAATATATTATTATTATTTATTATTTATTAATACTTTTTAATTAATACGTTGTTATTAACTAATACATTGTTATTAATGGGTTTTTATTAATTATTAATTAATACATTAATAATGTATACATCAACTAATACATTATCATTACTATGTTACATTACACAAATGTAAATTAATATTTTAATTGATACATTAACAAATCATTAAATTATATACATTAATATAAGATATTAATGTATTATATTAATACATTAGGTCATCTCCAAGACATGATTTTTTAGTAAACTAGCAACCATCACTTTATAAAGATGAAAAATGGTGTCCATTTGCCTATATCAACCACCTTTATAAAATGGTTGTATTTTAAATTTTAAATTTTATTTTTGAAAACTTTAATATATAGTTGTTTTATTAATGTATTTGTTAATATTATTTTTAATACATAGATGTTTTATTAATCTATTAAATTAATAATATTTTAATACTATATTAAGTTTTTTCATAATTTATAAATTATAAATGTATTGATTATTTAACTAATTCTTTAATGATTAATGTATTTTTTCACTAATATAATAATGTAGAAGTTTAATATTTATTTTTATGTAATAATAAAAAAAAAATTGTACTTTGTCAATTCATAAATGATTTAATTTATTTATACTTTAACTATATTTTAATGTATATTGTAGTAATGTATAAATTAATTAATACAATATATTAATAAGGTATTTATTAATGAATATGTTACATTTATATATTAATGTATTGATAGTTACTTTATAAAATGTATTCATCATATTTATACATAATATTAACATTAATAATACATTTTTTTAATATTATTAATGTAATTTTTTATTATTATATTAATTAATTGATTATTTATATATTTATTAATTAATATTTTTATATTTTTTACATTTATATAATATTATATTAATGATCAAAATATTTATATATATTTATATATTATTAATATATTATTACTTGATTAATATATTTAACAATTTTTTTATACTTTACTAATATGTTAAAAAAATTACTTAATAAATTAATTAATATTTTATATTATTATTTTTTCTTTAGTTTAGTTTTACTTTATTATTATTATTATCACATGATTACTTTATTATTATTATTATTTAGTTTATTATTTTATTATGTAGTATTTTATTTTTCATTGATTAATTTATACTTTATAATTAATTAATAATTAATAATTTTTAATTACTTAATTATAATTATTTTATTTTTTTTAAATAAAAAGGGGTGGAACCTATTATATTAGCAAAAATGAGTATACAACGACTGTTGATGACGCCAGTTGTCCTGCCTGAACAGGAAACCAGGACAGATGGGTCTCCTGTGCCAGGTGCAACCCTATTGCCAAAATATACATGTGAATTCCCTACCCGAAGGAAACCAGGGCTATTATGCTAATAAGTTTCAAACAAGAAGCCATAACTAGACATAAAGAAACTGAGCGCTCTAACTAAACTGAGACAACAGAGATACTTTTAACCAGAAACTTCGGTGAATCTATTTGCTCATGCTCGGTCGTTCGTTCCTCTTCTAATGCCAGCCTACTGGAAACGAGTACGCCTGCACGCACGTCGGACACTGCCGCTTCAGAAGGTTCTTGGAGTGGGCCGCAAAGAGGATGTCCAGCCTTTGGTCCATCCTAGCGAGGCGAAAAGCTTGGTCATCCATCAGATTCCGGAGCTCGAAGATGAGTGGGAGGTGCCATGATTCAGAGAAGGAAGGTTGTTCCAACCCTTCGCTGTCATCGAAAGCTCGAGTGCCGGAGTCTCCCGCTGCTCGGGTTGGAAGTCCTGCTGGCTCCGCCATCCTTGTGGTGTCGTCGAGAGGGGTTTCCTCCTCCACAATGCAGGGTGGGAAGAGGTCCTTTTGCTGTCGGCGTTGGGGCTCCCCAAGGCGTCTTCGGGCGGTAGCTTTCTTTCCTCTGCGCGTGCAATTGAGGGGTGGCTCTACATAGCCTCCTCCAGGCTAATTTCCTCTACAATCGCCATGGGAGGCGTCCATGGTCATATTTTGCATCGGGTGGATGCTAAGGCAAGTGCTCGCTCAAAATTTCGTATGCGCTTGCGCTGGGATTAAGCCCTGTACCAGGCAGCCCCTCTGCGCGATTTCCCCCTAAGTCTGGGCATGGTGGAGACCCTCAGATTGGCCTCTCATCTCCCAGACTTCGTCGGAGGTCGGAATTTCTGCTCGGACAGAGTGAACACTGCGAGAGGCCAATGCATCTCTTCCTGATTCATCACCGTGATTAAACTCCAAGTTGCCATGACCGCCAAGGCCATTAAGGCTGGGTGGTGAGTGCTCTGTCAACTGGTACGTCTCCCTCGCGCGAGAGGGATCATCAACTGGAGATGGCTGGTGCAGGCCATCGTCTAATTAATAATCGAAGGGCGCTCGTCGGTTGATGCAATGAATGGGCGTCCCGGTGACCGCCCGCGTGTCCGCTGATGCTCTCGTGTCACCCCATCCGGGGGTACTTAATTATAATTAATTAATTATTATAATTTAATAAATTATTAATAATTAGTTTTAAAAAACTAAAATTAATTATTATTTTTTTTATTTTTTTATTATATTTAAAATTTATTAATTTATTAATGATTAATTTATTTGAACTAGAAACAACCATATTTATGTAAAAAGTGGTTGATATAAGTGCATCATTAATTTAAAAAAGATGAAAAATGGCTTAGTGTATATCAACCACTTTTTACATAAATGTGATTATTGCTAGTTTATAATACAAAATAAATTTCAAGAATTGAGAATACATGCAAAATTTACATTACCATGATAATTTGATTGGAACATGAGATTTAAAAAATGACATTACCACTAGCACAGTCGCTAACTCGCGGCTGAGAATGCTGAAAGGTATTGACTGAGAACACTTGCCCCCAATATAAAACGTATACGTTTGTGTATACGTTTGGCTGCATTAGGTTGATAAATGGAATGCGTGGGCATTAGACGGCCGGTTCAGAAGTAGAATGTGGATATTTATTTAGATGCCACAGTTTAATCCTACTTAATCATTTAAACGTGGCAATTACATATCCTTACAGTAATTTTTTAATGTGATTAGGTAAATGTTAAAAAGTAAACATGTTAACTGATGCCTTGATAAATGCAAGAAAGTTATGAACAATAAATCT
>ML849009.1:11751-33205 GCA_009831015.1 Picea engelmannii
ATGAGCTCAAAGTTACGGGCAGCGATGGCGGCGTGATTGTCTGTAAAAGTGCTTGCGACGCATTTGGGAGTCCCGAATATTGCTGCACGGGCGACCATGGGAGCCCTCAGACGTGTTCTCCCAACCAATACTCGAAGGTTTTCAAGGTCGCTTGCCCCACGGCCTAAAACTACGCCTACGATGACGCCACCAACACATTTACCTACAGCCATCCCGATTATACGATCACCTTCTGTCGATGAGCTGCAGGATATCAGCTCCTCTGTTTTTCTTCATCAAAGTCTTGAAGGAGGTTTTTATGACTAGTGTATGCCAATATGCACGCATGAATAAAACTCAGAGAATAAGAGGACATGTGCATCATTACGATAATATCAACAATAATATGAGATTAATTTTCTGAATTCAAAATCGGTAGATTAACTATTAGGTCAGATTCTGACTGTATGCACAGTGATGTACATCGATTACGAAGTGTATTAGGCCGAATTAACATGAGATTGATAAAAATGTTGTTAATGGTGCATAGGTATGAAGAAATTCTATTAACAAATACTGTTAAATCTGCTATAAATCCATTGATTTAAATTCACCTGTTCTATACATGCAAACAAACCATGTTATGATCAAATCTCACTACATGCTATGGCTTGCTCACAATAAATAAAAACAGCAATGATTGGGCCAACAATTGAAAAAGACAACCTGAGGTTTCTTCTACAAGAGAATAAGAGAAACATGACTAGTATTTTATTGCGTTCTAATCATGTTGTATTGTTATCAAGGGATTCAGTTGTTGTAAAGTTTTGCCATAATAGTTTCACAATATGTTTCTGTGTCTCTTGGCCAGATGCAAGCCGCCTCCTCCTCAGTCCCCTCTAATGCAATGGCATAAATTTTATGATTTTTTTGGTTTGGCTGAAAAAGTTCTGCAAGAGTAGACGCCACCTTCCTATAAACATAAACATGTTGTCGTGACATCCCTTAGAATTTTTGTACTCAAAACGACAATGAATGGCTCCAATGTTTACCTTCCTCGCCAATAATATAAAACAACCAATGTTTCTCCATGGTTTAGCTACCTCACGAATAATATAAAACAACCAATGTTTCTCCAGTTTTGCATTGATTTAATTGTTTTGCTGTGTGTTGGGGATCCATTCTTTCTCCGGTTTACCCGCGTCACAATCATGAATTCAAGATGCTATGATTTTTAAAAGGATGAGGCCCGATGCAAGTCTTGAGAGAAGTTGACTGTTTGAAATAAGATTTTTCTGATATGTTGCAGGTACTAAATTTATCCAGTTTTTCATTTATTTAATGAACATCAATGGATTAACTGCACCAGCGGTCTCTTTTTTGATAAATTGTGAAGCAAAAATAAATGCAGAGAGAAAAGAATAGAACAGTATATTGGAATGTATGAAGAATAGTACATTGAAAAGAAGATATGAAGAAATACTAAAGGAAGTACAATGCAATGGGAGATGGCTGAGCTAAATAGGCTCAAGCAAAACAAGAATAGTAAGTACAGCTTGGCAGTGTACAGTCAGACTGTTGAGGTTACATTATATTTAACACTCCCTCTTAAACTCAACAGTTACAAACATCAGCATTGATTATGCCTAAGTGTTGTCTCTGAAAATAAAAAATCGATTTTCCTAGTGGCTTTGTGAAGATATCAACCAGCTGATCTCGAGAACCATAGAATTGTAGTGCAATATCACCATTATTGACTAGCTCGCGTATGAAATGAAAACAAGTGTCAATGTGTTTGCTTTTCTTATGAAACACATGATTTTTGGATAAAGCAATTGCTGATGTATTGTCACAGAAAATAGGAGTTGGATCATTTTTCTGTATGTGACATATCTTTCAATATTCTTCTCAGCCACACAGCTTGACAAGAAGCTAAAGTAGCAGCGACATACTCTGCCTCTGCAGAAGATATTGAAACAATTGGCTGCTTCTTTGATGCCCATGAGATTAGGTTCGTGCCTAGTTGAAAAACATGTCCAGATGTGCTTTTCCTGTCATCTAGGCTACCTGCAAAATCACTGTCTGTGTAACCAGAAAGCTGATTACTATCAGATTTAGTGTATCATAAGCCAAAATTGAGAGTTCCTGCAACATATCTCAAAATTCATTTTGTCATTTTCCAATGAGAATCTTTGGGTGATTCCATGAATCTGGAAACAAGGTTGACTGCATACATAATGTCAGGCCTAGTTGTTGTAAGATACAACAAACTGCCTACTAAGCTTTTGTACAGAGTAGAGTCCACTGTAGAACCTTCATCATTCTTGCTCAATTTTGTGCCTAGTGGTATGGGGGTTTCTGCTGGATTGCATTCTTCCATGCGAAATCTTTTTAGTATGTCTACTGCATACTTTTGCTGACAGAAAAAAATGCCTTTGGCTGATTGATGAACCTCAATCCCTAAAAAATATTTCATTATGCCAAGATCTGTCATGTCAAATTGAGATTGCATGGCATGTTTAAAATTTGTTAACTCAAGATTTCCCGTATAGATCATGTCATCAACATATAAACATACAATCAAAATTTTACCATGCTGATCTGTTTTGGTGTAAAGAGTTGGCTCATTTTGACTTCTGCTGAAACCACTTTTGATCAGATAAGTGTCAATTCTATTGTACCAAGCTCTTGGAGCTTTCTTTAAGCCATACAAGGCTTTCTTCAACCGATATACTTTGGCTGGGTGCTCTTCGACTTCAAATCCAGGTGGCTAACAGACATAAACTTCTTCTTCTAAGAAACCATTCAGGAATGTTGACTTGACATCCATCTGGTACACTTGCCATTTGTGTTGTGCTGCTATGGCCAATAGAGTCCTTACAGTGTCTAATCTTGCTACTGGAGAAAAAGTTTCACCATAATCAGCACTAGGTTGTTGTGAGAATCCTTTGGCAACAAGTCTTGCCTTGTGTTTTTCGATCTACCCTTTTTCATTGAGTTTAGTTTTGTAAACCCACTTGACACCAATACTCTTCTTGTAACTTGGCAAGTCAACAAGATCCCATGTCTTGTGCTTCTCAATGGAGTCAATTTCTTGGTTCATGGCTTGAACTCAATGTGGCTCCTTAACTTCTTCCTTAAAGGATGTAGGTTGACATGACATTAAAGAAAAAAGGTTGTGTTGTTCAAAGTCATCCAACTGCTAATGGATTTCTCTCAAACTTCGAGTTCTCTGATTGTGTGGTTCAGAGAATGATTCTCTGCTGAAAGTTGAGTTATCCTGAGAATTTTCAGGTTGTCTTTGTACTTGCAATCTTGCAAGAATAGTTTGAGGTACTTACTGTTCTGAATTTTCTGCATTTTCAGAACTTGGCAGCAATGGATTTTGACTGTTCATCTGTTGATTTTCTGAATCATTCCATAATTGATTTTCCAGAAATTTTACATCTCTGCTGAGAATTAATTTCTTGGTGATTGGATTGTAAAGCTTGTATGCTTTAGATGTTTCACTATATCCAGTGAAAATACATTTCTCACTTCTATCATCAAGTGTCTTCCTTAATTCGGAAGGTATGTGAGTGTATGCTATGCATCCGAATGTCCTTAGATGTGCCACATTGAGCTTTGTCCCACTCCATGCTTCTTGAGGGACTTTCATCTTTAGACTGGTGGTTGGAGATCTATTTAGGAGATACACTGAGCATGCTACTGCTTCAGCCCAAAACCTATTTGACAAACTTTTCTCTTTAAGAAGTGTTCTTGCCATATTCATTATTGTTTGATTTTTCCTTTCAGCCACTAGATTCTATTGTGGAGTATACCTGGCTGTTGTTTGCATAATAATGCCTTGTGATTTGCAGAAATTTGCAAATTCTCTGGAGTTATATTCTCCTCCCCCATCTGACCTGAGTGTTTTGATATATTTTACACTCTATTTTTCAGCTTCTGCCTTGAATTCTTTGAATTTTGCAAATGTTTCAGACTTGTGTCTGAGAAAATAGATCCATATTTTTATGCTGAAATCATCAATAAACGTTAGAAAGTAAAATCTACTACCTATTGACTCTGTTTGCATTGGTCCACATAGGTCAGTGTGAACAAGTTCAAGATGTTGTTTGGCTTGATTTGATGACTGTGGAAAACTAGTTCTCTTATGTTTTCCAAGTATGCAAGACTCACATGGGGGAATTCGCTCTTTAAAGATAGGAAAACCTTTGACCATGGAGTTTTTCTGAAGAAGACTTATACTCTGAAATGGTAGATGTCTAAATCTTGTATGCCAAACCATAGTTTAATTCAGGGTAGATGCACTTTGTGCATATGGTTGAATCAGATTTTCAATTCTGAGGGTAAGGGGAAACATCCTATTGGGAGTCATATGGATTTCAGAAATCAATTTTCTACTTGGGATTTTGTCATATATCTTACAAGATGTTCCCTCAAAAAGTACCTTATAGCCATGTTCAATGAGTTGTCCTACACTTAACAAATTATGTTTCAGATCTGGAACATGATAGAAATTGTATATGTCTTTCTTTACATTCTGTTTAGTAAGAATAAGAACAGTTCCTTTTCCTTGAACCTTGACTAAGAAATCATTTCCAAGTGTAATATCAGATGAGATTGAAGAATCAATACATGAAAGTAAATCTTTGTTACCTGTCATGTGATTGCTGCATCCGCTATCCAGCAACTAGAGATTTTTAGGTTGTTGTTCAGTCTTGTGACACGAAAGAAACATACCTCCTAAGTTTTCTCCCGTGTGATTTGACACATGTGCTCTGCCTGAGAGCTGATCTGCTTGCTTCTTCCTGCATTCAGATTCATAGTGCCCATACTTTTTGTAGTAATAGCATTGTATGCTTGTTTTGTCATTTGATCTTCTCCCACTGCCTCTTTGAGGCTAGAAATTCTGATGTTGATTTTGTTGTTGATGTCTTTGACCTTGGAAATTTTGATTCGGATACAGTTGTCTATTACCTCCACTGGAATGAGGGTTACTGTGATTTCTCCCTCTTCCTGGGATTAATTCATCTATTGAAAAACTTGACAGATCCTTGGATTCAAGGATTGTTGTTACAACCATTTCGAATTTCTTTGGTAAACTTCTGAGAATTTTCTCAACAATGCGTTGATCAGTGATGGTTTCACCAGTCAATCTGATCTGGTTCACGATGCCCATGACTCTGGTCATGAATTGATCCACATTTTCGGACTCTGTCATCCTTAGAGTCTCGAATTGTGTTCTCAAGGTTTGAAGTTTAACTGTTTTGACCCTGTCATTTCCTTGATAGGAAGATTTAAGGATGTCCCAGGACTGTTTTGAAGTACCAGTGCCTGTGATTTTTGAGAAAATCGAGTCATCCACAGAATTTTGAATCCAAAATTTAGCTTTATTTTCTCTGTTTCTTTGAGTTGCCTGAGCAATTTTCTGCTGATTTGTCATCGCGGCAAGGTCTGTTGGATCTAGTTCCACATATCCATGATCCACTAGATCCCAACACTCTTGTGCTTGCAAGAAGGAGCTCATATGAAGAGACCAGAACTCATAGTTCTTTCCAAGAAGAATCGGACCCTATGTTGGTCCTAAATTGCTAGACGACGCCATATTTTAAAAATTTTGTAGAAAAAACAGAGGGAAATTTCGTATTTACCTGTCTCTTTCACTGAAACCAGGTCTGTTGCTTTCTTGCAGTGATTTCAAAACTTCATTAGATGAGACCTTTGAATGCTTGTCTCACCAACCTCCAATCCCCAAAATGTCGATTTTCCGATGGGAGCTTATCAGCCTTGAATTTGGCCTTAGTCACCGTGCAATGTGACCACGCACCGAAAGGTTAAAGCGCTATGGGATTTTTCGGTTCTTTGTCGTTCAATTTGCCAAAATGCAAAATTTTCCTTTGGAAAAATCAATGGTCCAGATCTGCTGATGATCTGACGGTCCAGATCTTATGACCAGAACTCATAAGACCGCAGTCAAACCTCTTATCAGGATTCGGGGTTTCAAGAGTCGAAATGTATTGGACCTCTTGTCCACGGAATCCCCAATTTCTTAATTGCTTTGATCTCTGCCATGCGTCCTCCTATATTGGATGGTCCTGATTTCTCCTCGCGATTTCGCGATTTGATATGTTTCGGACGTCTCGTCTCCAGGATCTGTGATTTTTTTAATCTTGTAATGTCGATGGAATCTCCTATCGGGAATTTTTTCGAAAGCCTCGATCTCTGCCACGCATCCCAAAAGATGGAAGGCTCAAGTCTACTTCGGGGGTTTCACCGTGGATATTCCCGATCCATTGTTCTGACGAGATGACGTCAGCTGGGCCCCATAACAGAGCTTTCCTCCTTTCGGGATTTCGAACTTCGCAATTCCAAAATGTGCATGCTTCTTGTCCTCAGGATTCATGATTTACCGAATCCCGATGTGCCGATGGACTCTCCCCTTTCGAGATTTTTACCGAGCCCTCAGATTTACGCCACGAGTCCCCTCAATATGGACGGTCCTCATTGTTTTGCGATTTCGTGACTTGCGACTCCAACTTCCCTGTCAACTGAGAACCTTGGTTGCTAAGATGTCGACGGTTTCCCCAATGTCTGCCACGTTTCCAAACAAATGGACGGCTATGATCTTATCGCTATTTTGTGAAATGTGATTTCACAACTTTCACTGTGGAGTGTCTTTTGTCAACAAGACCTCCGATATCGCGAACTCTGAAATGTTGATGGAGTGATGGCTTGGATCTATTGCCACCTATCCTTTGAGATGGACGACTCACAATCCTCTTGAGATTTCGTGATATGTGATGTCGAGATTTCGCGTATCAGAGTTTTGGAGTGCAATTACCTTTGCTCGTCCAACTCCCAATCCCCGATTTTGTGATGAGATAAGATCGACGACTCATGATCTTTCTCGATCCAACAGTCCAGAATGACTTGAAATTTTGTGATTCACGAATTTTCATGGAAGTCTTCTGACCTTTACACCTTGCGAGTCAGCGAAATGCCGATATCTTGCCATGTGTTTCTTGATGGACAGTCTAGATGATGTCAGGATTTCGTGACTTCACAAGTCGAAATTTCTCCGGGTGGCTCCAGAGGACTAAACCTCGAGCACTTTCTCGCTGATCCAACGACCGTCGGTCCTCTGCACAAGATCTGATGACTGAAATTCTTTTGCCTTTTCTGCGCTCTCCTCGTCCCTTCTGAACTGGTTTCCCGCTCTAGATCCATTCGCAAGACGAATCTTGCGGCCTCAATGGTTGTTCTTTGCACATTAATGCGTTCTTTGCTCCTGTGGAAGAAAGATTCGTGAATCTTTCAAAGATTTGAATGAATTTCATGAGTTCTCTATCCTCTGCTACAAGCTTTGATAGATTTGAGCGATTTCCCGTAAATCTTTAAACGATTTTGCCTTCAGCAAGAATCTTTAACGAATTTGAGCGAATTCTTCGAGTTCTTCAAATGTTCCTTCGTTCTGCAGCTCTTCTTCGTGAATCTTTGATGATTCTTGAAAATTTACAAGAATATTTTAAAATTTCTTCTTTCTCAGTCTTTGCTTCCTTCTCGATCTTTCAAGCATTGTACACTCTGCTACGTCGCGTGATCTTCTTACAGCGATCTTCCTCGTGGAAGTTTCATGCGAGGATCTTTCAAGAGTATGATGTACAACTCTCCAATCCTTGTGAAAAGTCTGTGTCGAATTGCTCTCAAGATCCGTGTAAGCTCTACGCTGTTTGAGGATCATGTTTCTCTCCAGCCTGTGTGAAGAGGCTTACTACTATAGCTCTGATACCATGATAAACTGTGAAGCAAAAAGAAATGTAGAGAGAAAAGAATAGAACAATATATTGGAATGTATGAAGAATAGTACATTGAGAAGAAGATCTGAAGAAGTACTAAAGGAAGTACAATGCAATCGGAGATGGCTGAGTTAAATAGGCTCAAGAAAAACAAGAATAGTAAGTACAACTGGCCAGGATAGCTGGCAGTGTATAGTCAGACTGTTGAGGTTACATTATATTTAACATTTTTTGGTTCTTGTTATTAAAAACTAAATTGAAATCCTTGTCCTTTATTTTTCGCCATGCTTCGTTGGTCTGAGGTTCCATGTTGATGTTTGCTTTCATCTTTTTTGGATATATGGGAAGGTTCATAACATATTAAATAAAATGTATTGATGGGCAGAAGAAGGAGCTGCTAGACGAGATTGAATGCAGAGCATGTGATAATTGTAGGTTGCGGAGACAACAGATTCAGAATATAGAGAGAATCACACAATGTGTGTATAATCGTATCAGATTGAGTGATTCATAATCGTCTGAAAGAGCCTTCTTTTAATCTGTTTAACTAATGGACAAATTTATAGAATTCTTTATAGACCAATCTTAATTAAAGTGCGGTGCCTTTCACTGTGTTGGGATTCCATTTTCAACTTTCTGGTTGTTTCTTGAAGTTATGATCGTGGTTCAACCTATTTATACTCTCATTTTTACCATCTATGTGTTTTTAAATTTCCTGTAAGGTGTCAACAATTTTACCCATGGCCTCATGTTCAGAGTCATCGTATGGCAACTTGGCACTCAAACTGGCCTTAATCAATTGAACCTGGTGATTACTCGTGGCCTCGTGTTCAGAGTCATCATATGGCAACTTGGTACTCAAATTGGCCTTAATCAATTGAACCTGGGGGTTCTCAAAACTAGGGAAATAGTTGCATAGCAGCTGGTCCCTGCCTCGTAAAAGATTAAGTTGTATTATAACCTATTATGAACAGAGAAAAACCTTTCAATGGCCAAAAATATGTGTGTTATAATTCAAGTTAGCATTTGTTTATTTGTTTTTAAGTTAGTATTTGTTTATTTGTTTCGAAATATATGTTTAAAAGTAAACATTTAGCTTTAGCATATCACATAAAGGTGGTTGGTACATGTTTACACCATCTCAACTCTCGATTATTTGTTTTGATATGATAATATATATTTAAGAATAAACAAGATCTTAATTATAAGATTAATGTATATCAGTCTTATCATAATCACATAAAAGGTGGTTAGAGCATATTGCTTTCAACGGTTTTCAAGGAATTGTTTGTTATGGAATATATGTTTATGAAGAAGAATAATAAAATAACACTAGACCAATCACAATTACATAAAAAGGTGTTATTTTTTACTCAATCTAATTAATAAATAATGAAAACAAGGGAAATCTTAGCTAACTTATTCACTCATCAACTTTGCAAATAAGATATAATTTAAAAATAAGATATAAATGGATGTGAGTGGACAGGATTTCTCGAAACCCACCCAATTTTTACCAAAATACCCTCTGTCGCATTTCCGTAGGAAAAACTTTACCCTGCCTGTTGATGAATGCAACTATGTGAGACATTATCCAGCTTACAAACCTATGAGGTGTGGATCATTGCAGCTATGTGAAGTCTTTTTCTCATCTTACAAACCTGAGAGAAAGCCCCTAAGAAGGGTATGTGGCTCCTACCTGAGACAGAGCTAGGAACATAGAGATGGCCTCCTCCATTCAGATAGTTGAGAAGAAATCCAGATGATTATCTAGTGGGAAAGGTGATCTATTGAGTTGGACATGCCTGTGGCTGAGCACAAGGTGAACATGTGAAATCCCAAAGTGATGGGTGCATCGTCATGTGAAAAGAAATGAAGATGATGTATTAGCCTCCTCTGAGCAACAAAGTTGATGAGAAGACTCTAGATGATTCTCCTGTGTGAGGCAGTGAGAAAGTAGATCTGTAGAGTGGATGTGCCTGTGGATGAGCACAGGTGAACGTGTGAAGATCTGGTTCTTCTGTGTAATGCAGTGAACCAGGGATATGACATCCCTATGGATGTGCCTCTAGTGGATGAGCACTAGTGGGTGTATCAGATCCTTTGCTATATATTGTTCAAGAGTCACACCTACTTGTAACCCTAATTATGCCAAAAAGCATATACCTATTGACAATGGGCACAATTAATCACCTTTTAATCTAAAATTCTAATCTAATGGCTAACAATTGAATATGCTGGCATATTCTTATTCGTCCTCCAAAATCAATGAATGTGATTTACTCTTCATAACTTCCTTGTATTTTTGAATGCATCCATTAACCTGTTTACTTTTTAACATTTACCTAATCATATTAAGAAATTACTGTAGAACTATATGATTGCCAATTTTAAATGATTAACCTTTGGTATTACCACGTTTGGATTTGCTCAGTTGTAGATGTGTTTCATTTTTTGGCTTTCCTCAGCTGTCGCACGTTTCATTTTTTGGTTCTAGTTGTCCCCACATTTCATATTGGATCGCTGAGGGTGAAGACTATAACATTGTGGTGGGAAGGCCATTACTGCGGGCTTGGGGCAGATCATCAAGGGATCATTATAACCTATAGAGGGCGTTTAGGGTTCTGGCCATTAGCCTATAGGAGGAAGCTTTGGCATTGCCTCTCGGCGTTCATCAACCACGGTTTTGAGTGGTTGTGCTAGTTGTAATGTAAAGGGTACAAGTCGGCCCTACCTCAATGTGATTAATAATAAATGTAAAAGATAATTAATCTGAATAATATTAATTATAATAATAATTATAATATGACTTAGAGAGGTCGTCCCTATTGAGTCAATAGACACTTCAGTTGATAGGACAAGTCTAATATAAGTAAAGGGAAACTCCCCATTGTGGAATCATATCATTCAAGTGAGTTTGGAAATTTCAGCAAGTACATTTACTTGGAATAAGTGCGCACCTCTCTTGAGCACTAGTCTTATAGGGTTTAAGCACCCTCTTGTGTGCTAGGTCTTTCTTGGAGGTGAAGGTATTTCTCTTGAAGAATATAGCGAAGGATTTGCCTAGGTTTTCTTCCCTTGTTGAGAAGGGTTTCCCAGGATACATTTTGTGTTCTTGTGCATGGTGCTTCTTCTTGTGATCTTGATTGTTGTAACATTTATGGTTATAGTTAAATGATAAAATGGAATAAACTTCATGCTTAACCTAGCTTATTGAAAAATCAACATGGTATCAGAGCATAGATATTGAAGAACCCTTTACAAAAGCTACAAGATTTTATTAGTCATCCCTCCTCTTCTGCAGAACTGTACAACCCTCTTAGGGTTTCTAGAAAATTACGTACGACCTCCTTCTCAGTGGTGATTCAGCTCTTAATACTTGGACATTGGGAATATTTTTGGCATAGAAGAGTATGACCTCTTCCAGCACATCTCTTGAATCTCTCAAAACGAAATTTCGAGAAATTTTGATTTTTGGAGCTAGGGTTTCAAGGGTGCGGAAAATTCCTGCGGAATATTAATTCTAGGGTTTCTGAAGAAACGTTTTTCTTGAATGAGAAAGCATCTTAGTGATACTACCAAATTGATTATTGGCAATCATAATTCCAAATAATCCAAGGTTTCTAATTCAACCTAATCATTATTTTTTCAAAATATAGTCAGCAAGTGTTTGAGGAAAGAAATCAAATGAAGAACAGAACATTAGTAGAATATAGGCTTGATGGAACAAGCAACTTCATCCCATGGAAATCAAAGATTCTAGTCACTCTTGAAGAAGATGACCTCTTGGATGTAACAATTAAAACTCTACCATACACATCTACCGATATAGAGAAGAAGATAAGAAAAGAAGAAGATGTGAAAGCAAGAAAAATAATCATCTACTCAGTAAGAGATCCCCTCTTGCCCCATATTGCCAATCTAAAGACAACCTATGATATGTATAAAATGTTAAAAGGAATGTTTGAAAGTGAAAACACTATCATATCTCTTACCTTAAAGAGGCAACTTCAAAGTATCAAGATGACGAAGGATGACATAGTTTCACTCTTCTTTATGAAGCTATCAGAGATTAAAGAACAGTTAGAGACCATTAGGGAAATCATGTCTGATAGACAACTTGTCTTAACCACTCTCCATAATCTTCCAAAATCATGGGAGCCTTTCATTCAGACTATCAGTGGAAGAGAAGCTCTACCAACCTTTGAGTGTCTATGGACAGATTGCACTCAAGAAGAACATAGACTTGGAAATAGAGGAGTGGAATATTCCTCAGAAGAAAATCATGCTCTTGCACTTTATACAAAAAAGGGAGGAAATTTCAAAAGAAATATCAGGAAAATATTTAAGGGTGAAAAGTTTTCATCCAATCCAGGTTATCAAAGAAGAGATGTTTCATAAATTCAGTGCTTCAGATGTGACAAGTATGAACACATTGCAAGAAATTGTCCAACAAGGAAGAAGGGAATACAATGTGCTTCCACTACTGACATTGATCCATATCCACCTGAAAAGAGTGAAGAGAAGAGAGAGGAGAAATACTTCCTCTAAAAAGACATGACTACAACTAGGTAAATCAATTGATCTCTAATTTTATATTTGATTACATTTTTCAAATAAATGAAAAATATTATTCCTAGTACGGCAGCTCTCAAGATTTGGACCATTATCCCTAGTAGGGGAGTCCAAACCATATTTAATTTGTTCATCATACAAGAACAAGAAGAAATTATGTTTCCCTTGAAGAAGAGATAGCTTTTCAAAGATCCAGAGAATATCAGATAGTGATTAACAGTGAGACAATTCCTTTTCTCCCCTTCAGCATTTCAAAGGGAGACATACACTATTCCGGTTGATCCAGTTGCTCCAGTTGATATGTTCTGAGATATTGTAGTAGGGCATAAAAGAGTTACCTAGAGTCACTCTACAAAAGGCAGATAAACATACAAGCCTCTCAAGGCACATCCCAAGAAAGAAAAAGAGATTTTCAAGATATCCTTCAGTCATGAGCCACTTCATTGATGTTGAACCTCCTTGTGTTAGAGAAATAACAAGAGAACAGGTATGGAAAGATGCCATAACAAAAGAATACTAGTATATCTTAAAGAATGATGTATAAGATATTATTCAAAGACCAAAAGGGAAGTCTGTGATAACTTCCAAGTGGATCTATAAGATCAAGCATGTAGCTGATGGAAGTGTCGATAAATAAAAAATGAAATCTATAGCCAGAGGTTTCTCACAAAAAAAGGGAGTTTTCTATGATGAGACACTTGATCTAGTAAACCCAATACACTTCCATCCATACTACCACCCATGCTCTGACAAATATATCAAATAGATAGATTCTTGATGAGTTTGGATTTCAGCAAGAGTGTTGTTGATCCAAACCTATATCATTACAATGTTGGTGACGAGAGCCTGATTTTGATGACTTATTCAAAAAGACTTATTATGGAATACAAGTAATCCTTGACTTCTAATTTCGAGATGAAGAATCTTAGTATAATTCACTACTTCTTAGGACAAGAAGTATGATAGAGGACCAATAAGATTTTCCTGAGTCAAGGAAAATATACAGTGAAAATAATAAAGAAGTTCAGTATGACAGAATGAAAAATCCACCATGATGGATTTAAAGAAGAAAGATTCATGATGATTCAGACGAGACTGATCCACAACTGATTGGATCACTGATGTATCTGGTTAACACCAGACTTGATTCATACCATGCAGTGAATATGCTTAGTGAACCGAGACAGACTCACTAGACAACAACAAAACATGTATTGAGATATATACGAGGCTGATCCATATTTATGCAAGAACGCAACATAATACACAAATAACCATGAATACAAAGATCCAGCAAAAATAACTCTTCATTTCATTAATATCAAAGAACTGAAATTTGTTTATAGACTGAATAAAAATAAACTAGTTAGGGTGATGGTAGCTTATCTCTGAGAAGAGATGTGGTGGCTACAGGGCTCTGAAATATTTGTTCCAATGAGGATCGAAGGCTTATCTATTATTGATAAAAATGGAAACCCTAAACATCCAAAAAAATGAACCCTAGGAGATGAAACACTAAAATATGGGCCCCGTCGGGGTAAATTGGTACATCAATTTCCCGGGGTCGTAACTTTGGCATACTATCTCCGTTTGACGCATATGATACATCGTTAAAAAAATCTATTCGAGGAATAAAATTATTGGCAGAAAAAGAAAATATTATGATGATGTTTCTTGACCTTTCCCAAAAAATGTCGTTTAGGGCCTCAAAATAGCTCTGGAAGTTCTGGACCAGAAAAACTGCCAAAAATAGTAAATTGTGCCATAATTAAGGAAACTGGAAAACTGAAAGAAACAATGGTGGGGGTCCAAGTGGAATAGGTGGGTGGCCACCAATATTCACTTGGATCATTCCTACCCCCTTAGGAAGCAATGGTCCCCATTGTGTTGAGTTCGTCCATGAGATGAGGAAACTTCTGTTGAACTTGGTCCCTGGTGAGACACTTGACCTGGTGAAGGAGTTGTCCTTCTTTGACAACTCGATATAGTTGGATCCTCTGATAGCGGGTGTTCTTGATCTGTGTGTCCATAATTCGATCAGTTGTGTCTTGTTCCATGCAGTCTTGGTTTAACTCTGTTTGTGTGAGTTGTTTTGCCATGTTAGATGTGTCCAGTAGAGGTGGAAAGTAAGGCCGCATGCGGTCCACATTGAACACTACGCGCAGACCAAGGAATGGTGGGATACTGAGCTTGAAGGAATTTTCCCCTACGACCTTTGTGATGGTGTATGGCCCATATTAGAGTGGGCGAAGCTCGCGGTGGGGTCCAGCGAGGCACTCCTTCAAATGTAGCCACACTTTGTCGCCCACTTGGAAGTTGTGTTGCACTTGATGTTGATCATGTCGATGATTGTACTTAGCATTAGCTCTATCCAATATGTCATGAACCTATTGGAAAATGTGTTGAATACGCTCAATGAAGTTGTTCGCCTTGGTTGCTTCAGACTGGACATGAGTTGAATTAGCTTGAGTAGCTACAAATGGTATGGCTACGTCAACGAGACATAGTGGCTGGAATCCAAATCCCACCTGAAAGGGGTTGTGGTCGATTGAGCTGTGGAGGGCCCAATTATAGCTATGTTGTACATAAGGCAGGCTCCCATCCCATCTGCGTGGATTCGTTCAGTTGTACATATGAAAAATATGTACGATCATCCTCTTGACGGCCTCTGTCTGGCCATCAGTTTAGGGATGGAAAGTTGTGGACTTGGTGAGCTTGGTGTCCAGCATTGACCAGATGTTGGACCAAAATGTACTGAGGAACCTGTTGTCCCAATCTGAGATGATAGACTGTGGGATCCCAAAGTGTACCCACACTCATTCAAAGAAGAGTTTAGCAGTGGCTTCTACTGTGATATTATTCTTGTAGGCTGTTATAATGGTCGTCTTCGAGAATCTGTCGATGACCATGAAAACACAGTAGTTTCCATTCTTAGTAGAAGGAAGGCCCAACATGTAATCCATGGAGATGGATTCCTAAGGTCGACTAGGGGTAGGAAATGGAGTATAGAGGCCTTGCTTCTTGATTGTCGGTTTGGCAATAATGCAGGAAGTGCAAGATCTGATGTACTTCCCTACATCCTGTCGAAGGTTTGTCCAATAGAAATAATTTTGGAGTACTGCCATTATTTTCTCAGCCCCGAAATTCCCAGCGACCTAACTATAGTGCGCTTCCAAAATCATCTTGGCATGCTCGCTTGAAGGAACACAAAAGTGTCCCACGTGACATAGTAGTGAATCCTGGAGGTGAAAATTTGGAACTAAGTTACCCTCCAAGAGCATCTTATATGTGTGGCCAAAATCGAGATCTCTCTTGTAGAGAAGCATCCAATCAGAAGTCTCGTTCCCACAATATTTGAGCACGGTGGTTATCGCCACGATCGATGGTCAGTCGAGGCAGTCTACAACATTATTGGTGCTGCCCTTCTTGTACTTGATGTTCAAATGAAACTGTTACAGATATGTGGACCACTTTTTATGGTCATCATTCTGCAACTTCCCTTATGTCTGTATGAACTACAAGGGTTGGTGGTCTGTGTGGATGATCGTTTCCTTCCCCAAAATGTAATGCTTCCACTGTGGGCAAGCCTGCACAATGGAATACATTTATTTTTCATAAGTAGAATACTTTCGGACTGTGTCAGACAGTGTCTCACTGTTATATGCCACTGGATGCCCCTGTTGAGTAAGAACTACCACAATAGCATAGTCAGAGGCATCTATCTCGATCTCGAATGGTTGTTGCAAGTCTGGTAATGTGAGCACTGGGGCACAACAGAGGCGATGTTTCAATTCTGCGAAGACCTTCTTTTGAGATGGACCAAAAGAATTTTTATTTCTCTCCTCCCTTGGTGACTTGAATCAAGGGTCAAGTGATACGAGAGAATCCCAACATGAACCTGCAGTAGAAATTAGCAAGACCCAGAAAGATAGGAATCTCTGTTAGAGTGGTCGGGGCTGGCCAATCCCAGATGAATTGGATCTTGGTTGGATCCACATGAACCCCACGCTCATCAATAATGTATCTCAGATACTGAACCTGGGTCATGCAAAAAGTGCACTTCTCCAAATTGGCACACAAATTGTGTTTCCGTAGTGTTTGGAGGACCTGTCGGATATGGTGGAGGTGCTCTTCCAAGGTCTGGTTGAAGATCAGGATGTCATCCAAGTACACTACTATAAATGTGTCGGTGAATGGTTGGAAGATGTCATCCATCAGACTCATGAAGGTTACGGGAGCATTATTCAACCCAAAAGGCATGACCAACCATTCGAAAAGGCCCTCCTTGGCTTTGAAGGAAGTCTTCCACACATCGGACGGTTCGATTGGTACCTGGTGATACCCAAAATTCAAATCTATCTTGCTGAAATATTTCTCCCCTTTGAGTTGGTCTAGAAGGTCATCAATCTGTAGGATCAGGTACCTATTCCGGATGGTGATCTTGTTCAGTGCTTGATAGTCAATACAGAGTCTCCAAGTCCCATCCTTCTTCTGCACCAACATGACCGGGCTCCCACAGGGTGTTGAACTTGGTCGGATATGAATTTTCTATAGCAGCTCCTGAATCTATTGCTTGATTTCATCATTCTCTAGAATAGAGCGCTGACAGATTAGTCCATTGGGAAGTGTCACACCTTGGGTCAGATCGATGGGGTGCTTGACCTGAAAGTGCATATGCACCCCTGTGGGTGAGGTGGTACTCCTCCACAAACTTGTGCATTCATTGTTGTCGTGCGGAGGAGCCATGTATGGAGGTCGTGGAAACAATATTCTTCTTTCCCTAAGGGCAGATCATCAGGAAAACAAATTTCTTGATTTTGGAAATTAGCTTACTGCATTGTTTTGCAGTAACCAAAGAGATAGCGATAGGCAGTGGTACATCTAGTATCCTATACAACTTATTTCCCAAGGTAACAATAACAACGCGAGGTCAAGACTCATACATAGCATGTCGCTTCCACAAGTATGGTTGGCCTAATAATACATCAAAAACATCAAGAGGAGTAATGTCACATAATACCTCATCAGTGAAGGGCTTGATGCTGTAGGGAAGGCGACATTTTTGGCTGACGCAGAGATCTTGTCCTTAGTGAAGCCACCCGATGGTGTACGGTTGTGGGTGTGTTATGGTCGACAAGCCAAACCACTTCATGACCTTTGCTGAAATGAGGCTCTTTTGGCTCCCGCCATCAATGATGAACTATAGTGGGGAACCCTTTATCCAAATCTGGGAGTGGAAGAGATGCTCCTCCTCCTCTGTATATTTTGATTCTTCCTTTGGGATCTTCATGGTGGAAACGATGGCGTTGGGATCCACATTGATAATCTATTTCCCTCTTTCATTCCCCTTCTTGGGTTCTGATTCAGTGTCGGATCATGCATCTAATTCAGAAGCCCTCATCTCGACCACCAATGACTATTTGGCCAGACACTCACTTGTGTTGTCAATGGAGCTCTTATGGAACTCGCACCACTTTCCCATGTCCTTCTTTGGCTTCGTGGTGTTGTTCTTTGCTTGTGGCTTTGGAAAGTTTTCTTGAGATGCCATGCCTTGGCTTTTTCCTTTGCTCTGCGGTTTGGGGGCACCTTTCACTTTATTTTGATTCGCAGATCCAAAGGCTCGCTTCTTCTGTTTGAATTTCTTCTCAATCTTGGCAGCATATCGATATGTGGTACCAAGTGAGGAGATGTCGATGAAATCCATTTCTTCTCGAATGTATATGTGTAGACAACTGCGACACTTCAACACCAAATGGTTCTCTGAATCTTTGATACCCAACTTTGTGTGCAGGGTATGGAATATATTTGTCATCTCATGCACATCTTGATCCCTTTGCTATCGTAGCATAGTCCATTGTATGTACTTGTCCTCATAGCTCCCCACAGGATAATATTGTTCCTCGATTGGATCTCGGAAATAATTCCAAGTGGGTACGACCTAGAAAAAAGAGTGTTCCTTCTTGTCCTTTTTCTCATAGTAGGTTTCCCACCAGTCCTTGACATGGGGGATGACTTTGAGCAGTCAAAAAATAATCTTCTCCCAATCCGGTCAGTGGATCATTATAGCTATGTGAAGTCTTTCTCTCAAATTACAAACCTGAGAGAAATACCCTAAGAAGGGTACATGGTTCCTGCCTGAGATAGAGCTAGGAATGTAGATATGACCTCCTCTAGTCAGAGAGTTGAGAAGAACTCCAGATGATTATCAAGTGGGAAAGGCAACCTGTTGATTTGGATGTGCCTGTTTTTGAGCACAAGGTGAACGTGTGAAATCCCAAAGTGTTGAATGCATCATCATGTGAACATAAATGAAGATGATGTATTAGCCTCCTCTGAGCAACAGAGTTGACGAGAAGACTCTAGATGATTCTCCTGTGTGAGGCAGTGAGAAGGAAGATCTGTAGAGTGGACGAGCACATGTGAATGTGTGAAGATCTGGTTCTTCTGTGTAATGTAGTGAACCAAATATATGACATCCCTATGGATGTACCCCTAGTGAATGAGCACTAGTGGGTGTATCATATCCTTCATTGTATATTGTTCAAGAGTCACACCTGCCTGTAACCGTAATTTTAATGTAAAGGGTACAGGTCGGCCCTACCTCAATGTGATAAATAATAAATGTAAAAAATAATTAATCTGGATAATATTAATTATAATAATAATAATAATAATAAAAATATGACTTAGAGAGGTCAGCCCTGTTGAGCCAATAGACACTTCAGTTGATAGGACAAGTCTAATATAAGTAAAGGGAAATTCCTCATTGTGGAATCATATCATTCAATTGAGTTTGGAAATTTCAACAAGTACATTTACTTGGGAGAAGTGCACACCTCTCTTGGGAGCTAGTCTTCTAGGGTTTAAGAACCCACTTGTGTGTTAGGTATTTCTTGGAGGTGAAGGTATTTCTCTTGAATAATATAGCAAAGGATTTGGTTGGGTTTTCTTCCCTTGTTGAAAAAGTTTTTCCAGGATACATTTTATGTTCTTGTGCATGGTACTTCTTCTTGTGATATTGATTACTACAACATTTATGGGTATGGTTAAATGATAAAATGGAATAAACTTCATGTTGAAAAATCAACACTACTGAATTACACTATTCTTTTGTTTTCATATGCAAAATTGCCCACAAACAAATGAAAAACAAGCCAGCCAAAATATATGCTATTTGTCTAGTTTGTAAGCATGTTTTCTCTTTCTATAATAATAAACTATTTTATAAGTGTTTCTTTTTCTACTCTCTTTTTAACATTTTTATAATTATTATATATATTAATTAAGATATTTTTATAATTAATATAAATTAATTAATTTTTTCTTACACCGAAGGTGTTTTTTTAAGGAGTGGTTCTCAATGTTATAGACTAATGCCATTTGTCTATTTGTGCTTGTCTATTAGTAAAGTCCATTTGTTACATGTTAAACCTCAGATTGGAGGAGGTCAAGAGATGGAATCTAAAGCTGTCAATGCCATCCATAAGAAAAAGAGTATTGAGGGAACAAGCCTTGGTTTCGTGATGCTTGAAGCCCTCAAATATGACCATTGAACTCTAGAGAAGAGGAAGGCATTATAATCGAGGCTTTGAACAAGAATTATTTGACCATTGAACTCTAGAGAAGAGGAAGGCATTATAATCGGGGCTTTGAACAAGAATATTGTGAGAAGTTTCATGAGCAGTAGAGTCGTCGTCCACTTCTAAAAGCCCCTCTAGACTACACTGTGAATGTTGTGGCTGCTCTTGATATTTCATCTCAAAGCAGGTGAAGTTGAGAACAACTATGTGTCTCTTAAACAGACGAACAATGAGAAGATACCCATCGCTTTGTCTAGTGTTATAGTACCCTGCAGTCAGTCAGCTCTACAACGAGAGATTTTGAGTCGTAGTGCCAATGGATCCCTGCAACTTTTCCTGATAATTTTGCATCAATGGACCTGAAAATGACCTCTATGACACTTAGAATTATGTCGCCATAAGCAAGTAGCATCTCCGAATACCGATTGAGTAAGAATCTTCCATAATCGGTGTCCCATGTTCCTTCCCTCCTAAAGAAGCCAATGTCTTCCAAAAACTGGTTATAATTTCGTGAATCGCGAGGGTAGTATGGCCCTCAGTCGCCCTTCCCAACGGCCTCTGCACATGCTCTTAAGGATTCCTTCATGTACTATACAAAAATTGGATTCCAAACATTTAGGTGGTTATAGTTTTAAGGAGGTCATAAATAAAAATATTGGAATCTGTTATTTGTATCAAAGTTTTGAAATTCCCACTATTCAGGAAAACTAAAGCTGATTTACCTTGTCATAGCACTAAAATTCTCCAATCAAGGGAAGCGCCAGGTGCAATTTCTTTCAAGATATTAGGGATACCTCAACTCCCCACAAGGCCCCATTCCAACTTGATTTTCCTACATATATGTCAAACTTGCAGGCTCATGAAGAAAATAAACAAAACCTATTCAGATGAATCGAAGACTTGAAATGAAAATCTTTGTTTCAATTAATGGGAGATAGAATTAATTAATGTGAGAGAGAATTAGATGGGCATACCACTATGAATTTTCTGAGCATATCTCTGAACGTATCTCTGAAACTACATTGTGTCCAAATATGAGTAGGAAGGATGAAGCTACGTCATTGAAAACAGTAGCAGGGCAAGCCCCTCTCTCTTGAAATCATGTATACCTTCTTGTTACACATTAGATCGTGTTCTCTCCCATCCCATGGATGCATATTTCAAGAAAGAAACCTCTGGTCATCCTGCTCAACCAACACTTTATTCCAACGGAGAACAGAGTGGTCCATGGGAAAGAACTCAATTTTTGCAACACCAATGTCGCGTGTTGTTGACCGTCCACTCCTTCCTGGAAGAAGTCACCGAGCTTGGATACCAGATCAGGCAGCAGGATGGGAAAAATAATGTTAAGCATGTAACACTATTTTCTGCCGCTTGCTATCTATGCACTCGTAACTCCATAACAAGAGTTATCAAGATTCTTAGGCAATTATCAATAACAGGAAAAATCTAGCTTCATTGGGTAAAAATACAATGTCATTTTTTTATTGTCGTGATGGATTGGGGTATTATATCATATCC
>ML849010.1:3893-16029 GCA_009831015.1 Picea engelmannii
CTGAAGCTATTCTTGGTGCTCATCAGTGCATGGGGTTAGGTATATAAAGTGGCGGTCCGCGCTGAACTTTATCAGAGGTCAAAATCTCTGTAAAGTGTTCGGGGTTATGCAAGGTTCACTCCTTATGACTTCTTTCAATTGGTTATAGTACGCGTGGAAAATGAAATTCTATTTCCATTGCTTGCTCATGTCGTTCGAGTACCATAATGTATTGAACTTCCCAACTAGTGGCTCAAAGGGGTCAAGGTCCGGGAAGGTTGCGCCTTTCGGTAGCTCCCATGCAACAAAAGCGATCAATATCAGGAGCTAGCAAAAATGTGATTCATGCCCCTGATCCTGGGCTTCTCTGCAATCAATCTCTAGTTGATTCCCCAGGTACTTCACCAAGTTCATCTGTAGTCCCTTTGCGCACTTTCCTATGAGGTCAACTACAAAGCCAGATACTTGTGTTGGTCGATTCTTGCGTACCAACTTCCCTACGATCAGTTGGCATGCGAGGCGCACTGTGCCACTTTCAATAGAAGCTACCTTGTAGCCTCTTGCGCCTTTCTCAACATCGCCATAAGATTCTTTGATCTTTTGTGCAAGAGCGCGGTCTGTGGTCTTTCCAGGATAGTACTCATGGGGATCAGGGCCCTGCATGCTAAGCCCGATGATCCTATTGATCAACGTCGGATCAACAATTATGCGATGATCTAACCACATGTATCCTCCATGGTAACTTTCTAGCAACAATTTTACACAAGCATTCACCTCCTGGTGTCTACTGAAGTGCGGTATTTTCATAACATTGAGCAAAGTAGACTGTGCGAGGTTCATCATCCATTGCTGAGGGATGAGCTTCAAATTCTTTCCCTTAGTTCTTGTCAAGTACTTATACGGGGCAAGCATGTTGTAAACTTTATGGTCCCCCAGGTTTAAGTCACAAAACTTCAACGCTGTAACCTTGTCTTGATCCGTGTGGTAGGTGCGTACTCCTTTCAGTAGATATGCAATGACTAGGGTGTATTCAAAGTCTCTAGGGACACTTTGCCTGTTAATCTCACCGCTTAGAGGGGGAATGTAAGCTAGTAGGATGTGTTAGCGTTAGAAGTCACTCCTGGATTGCTTGCAGGAGCAGAGCCCGATGCGCATCAGTTTTTATGTCATGATTTTATAATTGGGGGTGGTCGAATGGCAATAGACCCAAGAAAGCAACATTGAATCAGGAACCAGGGTCTAGTATGTAGAAAGCAAGGGAGGTCTTGATCCAACTTCCGTCAGTAAGTAGATTAAAGGGTGGTAGATGGAAGAATTGTGAGAAGGGTAAGCAACACTGCCTCGGGCAACCGGCCTTCGGAAGCTTGAGGAAGGAAAACTCAGAAGCCAAGATCCTCTTGGTCTAGAGTTTCAAGGAGCTGAAGGGTGACTCGACTGGATCCTCCAATTCCAAGCCATTCCAACACTGAGAGAACACAATAACTGATTAGAAACGCTGCGACTGTTGCAGTGATCCAACCTACATCATCCTACAATAATGCAACTCTACTGGATCCTCCAATTCCGAGTTGTTCTAACACAGTAAACAAAGAGATGGAAAAAGAGGATGACATCCATAAAGTAAGAAGTCTCAAATGCCGTATACATTAACCAGAGCGACCAGTGCTTAATCAAACTTACAGAGTAGGAGCCTGGCTCAACCATCGACCCTTGCAAAAATGGCGAAAACGCCTACATATACTCAAAACAAAACACAACAATGAAAATGAGACACTGCAATTAAAACATTGCGTCTGCATGTCTTTCGACAGTCTGCGCATGCAGAATCTGGACGATCATGCGCCTATGACAGACGCCATCAAATTTCAGACTGTCCTTCTATAAGTGAGTCGTCATCAATTAGTCCTTTGCCAGACCTTCCTCTTTATGGCGGAGATGACGCTCAACCACCAGCAACAACCACCATAACTTCATTCTTGGGACTAAGGACATCCTCGGTCAACTCTGCCTTCTGGGATGTGGAGGTCTCCTAATGGTGCCACCTAGATCAGGCGAACGGTCTTTCTTTGGATGCTACTTCGCTAGACTGCTGCGAGGGATCTCTATGGCGGATGTGGACGAGGGTGTGACGGGGGTTAAAGGCGTGAACACTGTGGAGGTGATGGAGAAGAAATGGGAGCTGTGACATCAGCTGAGGAATGCCACGCGGTCTGAATAAGACAGAGGAGGAAGGAGCACAGAGTGCGGGAGTACAGGAGGAGGTGTCTGGGAATGAGAGGGACACATGGCAGGAGACGAGAGGACAATGAGCTGAGGAGGTGCCATGTGGATGGAGAGAGGGAAGTTGGATAAATGACAGGGGAAGAGGGAGGCGGTAGGTGGAAAATAGGTGGCAACGGGGAGGACGATACCAAAGGTGACACATCAGGAAAGGGGCCCCACAATAATAACACATCATTCCGGACCCCCCCCCCTTTAATTAAAGACAAGAAGGCAAGGGGGGTCTGGAATGAAGCCTGATCCGTTGATTTAGGTGGCTCGATCTTGGCCGTTAGAGAGCTGCATGCTCAATTCCAGACCCCCCCCCCCTCCGCTTAAAGGTAGAATGGCGGGGGGCCTCCGAAATCCGCTCCTGACTGTAGATCTGAGTGCGCATATCCTGGCCTCCCAGATCCATACCCCCTTTAAGTCTAATGTGCCCGAGTTTCATCGATGGATGGATGACTGAGATGACTTCGACGCTTTCACTATGAAAATTTCCAAAGGCCCCACCTGTGGCTCAGATCTGCGCTGCGTGTCCTTCAGATGAATGATCAAGATGGATTTGTCATTTAAAAGGGGGCTACCTCCATTCCCGCGCTCGCTTAACGTGACCTGGCGCTAGGACCGTGGGATTGGCTTTGAAGGGCACTTATCGACATTTCAGGGTTCGGGGTTTCGAGATGTAAAATGACGAGGAGCTCTTACCCCTCGAATCCCCGAGTGTCGACATGACATGATTGCACACCACGTGTCCTTTTGAATGAACGATTGAGATCCTTCATGAATGTATATGGACGCTACCCATCGTGCTAATCCCAACACAACTCCGCTAACCGCGATTTCCCATCGACTATCGATTTGCTCCTATGGACGAATCTGGGCCGTTGACAACATAATTTCACCCGCTCACTTGATTTTGAGCCTGAAATGGGGATTTACATGCTACGCTTGGGAGTTCTTCATGCAACCTGCAGACCTGGATGGTCTCGAGCCCAAGACAAGAATTGTCGCTAACAGGATGGATGGCACTAACTTTCTATGTCGTCCTTATGCTTAGTTCGTCTCTTTGCACCGGCTTGAGATGTTCTCGCTCGAGCAGTTGATGGGGAGGCTTGCACTCCTCTCATCGATGATGGTTGGACTCCGGTGGACATTCTTCTTTCCGACATGACTCTCTCAGTCATTAAATCGAGAAGGACTCTGTGACAGAATCCTCAAGTGCGGTGAGCTCGTCGGACATACGCACTCGGGAAAGATAATTGGGGTCACGATGATCTCAAAATACTGCACTATGATGAACAATATTCTTTCAATGATCACTGTAGACAATCACTAGTTCTGCGGGTTTCGAATTTTTAGTTGGCAAAAGTGTTCTTCGGGCACGGCGTGACAAGCTAAATAGGAAATCCGTCAAGGCTCTACTTGCAACGGGTATGAAGCTTTCATGAATGTTGATCCATTCGTTATGGCATGGTCCAATGGTCTGGTGGTGATCCTTTAATGCTTTTCTTTCCATTCGGGGCAGAAGTCGAATGGGTATATCGATCCAACAACTATATTTCTTCGCCACGACGAAGTGCCATATGTCGCTGTTCTGATATCCCGACGAAGCTCAATTCTTGTGATTTTTCCTTCTGCGAAGTTTCCTCTGGAATCTTCTGTAACTTTTCGATCTTGGATCTCCTCTTACTTAGCTTCCTAGCCTTCTTCCAACACAGATCCATCCAAATATCTCTTCACATAGGACAAACGATCTGCGTAGCTCGCTAGATCCTTCTTCCTTGTGCTAAAAACACAGAGCCTTCTACAATATTGTGCACTTAGTCTCCTACAATATGCACAAAGCATTTACAATCATTACCAGCACTTAGCACAACTCATAACTCTCTGATCACATAGATCACACTCTACTACTCTTCTCCCCCCCCTTCACTTACTTCGCCTATACATCTATTTATACATACAACAATGGGCCTAAGCATGGGTAAACCCACGGACCGACATCCCTTTCCCATTACATTATCCCCCAAAACCCAAAAAGGACCCAAAAAGGGGTCTAGCTTCCACGATTTATGCTTCGCGTTGCGCTCCATCTTTGACAAGCTGTCGAAGTCCCAAAAATGGTCAAATATGACCAAGTGTTCCTCAAAAACTTGGTCACTGCCAACAGGCCCCCAACACACACCTGTGACTCGTCCCGAGTCACTCAGGTCTGGGTAACTTTGCCTCAAAGGTCTCGAGCTTGGCTCAAGCTACTTCGTCTTGTCTCTGTGCTTCTGCTTCTTGCTCAACAAATTCTTGAAGAACCGCTTCGCTGATAGGTCCTTCCAGTTGCTGCTCGACTGTGACAACTACTTGTTCTAGTAGTGTTCCTTGGCCTTCAATTTATTCAAATAGTAGGTAGGCCGCCTCCTGGCTCGACTGGAGTTTCTTGGTGACTTCCATCACTTTGTTCTGCATGGTAAGAACAAGTTGTTGGGCAGTGCGATGTTCCTGGGATCTCTTCATCCTCTCGATGGGTGACAGGAGCTTGAGATGCGCCTGTACTATATCTGTGTGCTGCTTTGCTTCCTGGAGTTGGGACTCCAGTTTCTTCAACTTTGGGTCTTCAGATAGTTGTTCATATATCTGTGCGCTTCTGCTACTTAGCTGTTTACATTCTGCAGTAAGCGTTTTAATCCTTTTGACTGCGCTTTGAGCATTCAATTCTCGCTGGTCGCGCACTTCTTGTGGAGTCTGTGGTATGGTCTAAATCTCTAATTCCATGACCCTTTGCTAAAGTTGTTGAATAAATTCAGCCAGCTTCATCACCTGGCGCTCTATGGGCGCTTCGACCTTCTACTTTAAGCTGGTCACACAGCGAAATGCTTTGTTGATTGCTTCTTCAATTCCTATCTACTTTGAGAGAAACTGCTCTTTCTCTTTTTGGATCTTCGCTCTGTCTTCTTCAAATTTTGCTTGGAGAGCATTCTTCTCTAGTTGTACGACTTGGCGTTGTTCAATAATTTCCTCCTGAGCTTTTTCTTCCTGAGCATGTCGAAGGCGTACTTCGAATGTATCAACAATCTTGCGGAGCTGAACTGATTCATCTGCCACTTTTGTTGTTCCTTCTGGAAGAGGTGCAATAGAGATTGCTCGGCTAGACTGGAGTGCTTGCTGTACTCCTTGGAGCGAGATCTCAATCTGGCTATACATTTGTTCCTGCTTCTCTATGATTTCCTTTGAAGCATCATTGACCGCTGCAACAATGAAATCAATGTCATCCAACATGAGGGCAGTTCACATCTTGGTTACATGGGTTCTTGGTTTCTTTCTGGAGGAAGATTTCAGAGGCGAGACCTTCCTTTTCTTTGATGAGTCTTCTTCGTCCCTCGACAGTGGTACTTCGAATTTCTGTTGTTCAGTTTCTGTACCTTCTTCATCATCACCTTCTTCATCTGGTGTAATGGAAGTTGTCCTTACAGATAGGCTATTAGCATCCTAGAATTCTTTAGTCTTCTTCGTCGTCTTTTCTTTCTTTGTCTTACTGGTCCCAGGTGTATCCTGCGCAGTTTCGGGGCTGTCGATGTTGGACATTTCCGCAGGGTCTTCTGAAACAAGGAGGTCTACTGACCATTCCTTGGTGATCTCTTTTAGGTATTCTTTTGTCATCTTATAATAGGATTGAAGCTATTCTTGGTTCTCATCAATGCATGGGGTTAGGTATATAAAGTGGCGGTCCACGCTGAGCTTTATCAGAGGTCAAAATATCTTTAAAGTGTTCGGGGTTATGCAAGGTTCACTCCTTATGGCTTATTTCAATTGGTTATAGTACGCGTGGAAAATGACATTCGATTTCCATTGCTTGCTCATGTCGTTCGAGTACCATAATGTATTGAACTTTGCAACTAGTGGCTCAAAGGGGTCAAGGTCCAGGAAGGTTGCACCTTCCGGTATCTCCCATGCAATAGAAGCGATCAGTATCAAGAGCTAGCTAAAATGTAATTCATGCCCCTGATCCTGGGCTTCTCTGCAGTCAATCTCTGGTTGATTCACCAGGTACTTCACCAAGTTCATTTGTAGTCCCTTTGCACACTTTCCTATGAGGTCAACTACAAAGCCATATACTTGTGTTGGTCGATTCTTGCATACCAAATTCTATACGATCAGTTAGCATGCGAGGCGCACTGCGCCACTTTCAATAGAAGCTACCTTGTAGCCTCTCGTGCCTTTCTCAACATTGCCATAAGATTCTTTGATCTTTTGCGCAAGAGCGCGGTTTGTGGTCTTTCCAGGATAGTACTCATGGGGATCAGGGCCCTGCATGCTAAGCCCGATGATCCTATTGATCAGCGCCAGATCAACAATTATGCAATGATCTAACCACATGTATCCTCCATGGTAACTTTCTAGCAACAATTTTACACAAGCATTCACCTCCTGGTGTCTACTGAAGTGTGGTATTTTCATAACATTGAGCAAAGTAGACTGTGCGAGGTTCATCGTCCATTGCTGAGGGATGAGCTTCAAATTCTTGCCCTTAGTTCTCATCAAGTACTTATATAGGGCAAGCATATTGTAAAATTTATGGTCCCCCAGGTTGAAGTCGCAAAACTTCAACGCTGTAACCTTGTCTTGATCTGCGCGGTAGGTGCATAATCCTTTCGGTAGATATTCAGTGACTAGGGTGTATTCAAAGTCTCTAGGGACACTTTCCCTGTTTATCTCACTGCTCATAGGGGGTATGTAAGCTAGTAGGATGTGTTAGCATCAAAAGTCACTCCTGGATTTCTTGCAAGAGAAGAGCCCGACACCCATCAGTTTTTATGTCATGATTTTATAATTGGGGGTGGTTGAATGGAAATAGACCCAATAAATCAGCATTGGCTCAGGAACCAGGGTCTGGTATGTAGAAAGCAAGGAAGGTCTTGATCCAACTTTCGTCAGTAAGTAGATTAAAGGGTGGTAGATGGAAGACTTGTGAGAAGGGTGAGCAAGACTGCCTCGGGAAACCGGCCTTCAGAAGCTTGAGGAAGGAAAACTCAGAAGCCAAGATCCTCTTTGTCTAGAGTTTCAAGGAGATGAAGGCTGACTCGACTGGATCCTCCAATTCCAAGCCATTCCAGCGCTGAGAGAACACAAGAACTGATTAGAAACGCTGCAACTGTTGCAGTGATCCAACCTACATCATCCTACAACAACGCAACTCGACTGGATCCTCCAATTCCGAGCTGTTCTAACACAGTAAACAAAGAGATGGAAAAAGAGGCTGACATCCATAAATTAAGAAGTCTCAAATGCCTTATACATTAACCAGAGCGACCAACGCTTAATCAAACTTTCAGAGCGGGAGCCTGGCTCAAACATCGAACATTGAAAAAATGGTGAAAATGCCTACATATACTCAAAACAAAACACAACAACGAAAATGAGACACTGCAATTAAAACATTGCGTCTACATGTCTTCCGACAGTCTACGCATGCAGACTCTGGACGATCGTGTGCCTATGACAGACGCCATCATATTTCAGACTGTCCTTCTATAAGTGAGTAGATGTCAATTAGTCCTTTGCCGGAACTTCCTCTTTATGGCGGAGATGACGCTCAACCACCAGCAACAACCGCCATAACTGCATTCTTAGGACTAGGGACGTCCTCGGTCAACTCTACCTTCTGGGATGTGGAGGTCTCCTAATGGTGCCACTTGGATCAGCCGAACGGTCTTTCTTTGGACGCTACTTCGCTGGACTACATCGAGGGATCCCTATGGAGGATGTGGACGAGGGTGTGACGGGGGTTAAAGGCATGAACACTGTGGAGGCGATGAAGAAGAAATGGGAGCTGTGACATCAGCTGAGGAATGCCACATGGTCTAAATAAGACAGAGGAGGAAGGAGCACGGAGTGCGGGAGTACAGGAGGAGGTGACTAGGAATGAGAGGGACACATGGCAGGAGAGGAGAGGACAATGAGCTGAGGAGGTGCCATGTGGATGGAGAGAGGGAAGTTGGATAGATGACAGGGGAAGAGGGAGGCGGTAGGTGGAAAACAGGTGGCAACAGGGAGGATGATACTAAAGGTGACACTTCAGGCAAGGGGCCCCACAATAATAACACATCATTCCGGACCCCCCCCCCTTTAATTTAAGACAAGAAGGCAAGGGTGGTCTGGAATGAAGCCTCAATCGTTGATTTAGGTGCCTCGATCCTGGCCGTTAGAGAGTTGCATGCTCAATTTTGGACACCCCCCCTCCGCTTAAAGGTAGAATGGCGGGGGGCCTCCGGAATCCGCTCCTGACCGTAGATCTGAGCGTGCAGATCCTGGCCACCCAGATCCATACCCCCTTTAAGTCTAGTGCGCCCGATTTTCATCGATGGATGGACGACTGAGATGACTTCGATGCTTTCACTATGAAAATCCCGAAAGGCCCCACCCGTGGCTCAGATCTGTGCCGCGTTTCCTTTAGATGAATGATCAAGATGGATTTCTCATTTAAAAGGGGGCTACCTCCATTCCCACGCTCGCTTAACGTGACCTGACGCTAGGACCGTGGGCTCGGCTTTGAAGGGCGCTTATCAACATTTCGGGGTTCAGGGTTTCGAGATGTAAAATGACGAGGAGCTCTTACCCCTCGAATCCCTGAGTGCCGACATGACATGATTGCACACCACGTGTCCTTTTGGATGGACGACCGAGATCCTTCATGAATGTATATTGATGCTACCCATCGTGCTAATCCCGACACAACTCCACTAACCGCGATTTCTCATCGACTGTCGATTTGCTCCTATGGACGAATCTAGGCCGTTGACAACATAATTTTGCCTGCTCACTTGATTTTGAGCCTGAAATGGGGCTTTACGTGCTACGCTTGGGCGTTCTTCATGCAACCTGCAGACTTGGATGCTCTCGAGCCCAAGACAAAAATTGTCGCTAACAGGATGGATGGCACTAACTTGCTATGTTGTCCTTATGCTTAGTTCTCTTCTTTGAACCGGCTCGAGATGTTCTTGCTCGAGTAGTTGATGGGGAGGCTTGCACTCCTCTCATCGATGATGGTTGGACTTCGGTGGACATTCTTATTTTTGACATGACTCTCTCAGTCATTAAATCGAGAAGGACTCTGTGACAGATTCCTCAAGTGCGGTGAGCTTGTCAGACATACGCACTCGGGAAAGATAATTGGGGTCACGATGATCTCAAAATACTGCACTATGATGAACAATCTGCTTGCAATGATCACTATAGATGATCACTAGTTCTGCGGGCTTCGACTTTTTAGTTGGAAAAAGTGTTCTTCGGGCACGGCGCGATGAGCTAAATAGGAAATCCGTCAACGCTCTACTTGCAACGGGTATGAAGCTTCCATGAACATTGATCCATCCGTTATGGCATGGTCCAACAGTCTGGTGGTGATCCTTTAATGCTTTTCTTTCCATTCAGGGCAAAAGTCGAATGGGTATATCGATCCAACAACTATATTTCTTCTCCACGACGAAGTTCCATATGTCGCTGTTCTGATATCCCGACGAAGCTCAATTCCTGTGATTTTTCCTTCTGCGAAGTTTCCTCTGGAATCTTCTGTAACTTTTCGATCTTGGATCTCTTCTTACTTAGCTTCCTAGCCTTCTTCCCTGTGAGCTTCGTCTCGGTCATCCTTTTTCCATTCTGATTCTTATCTTCTCTCGACATAGTCACTTCGCGATGCTGAGATTCTTTCTTCAGATCCAAGGGTAATACTCCTTCATCATATGGATTAGGTATTTCGGTCTTCTATGGTTCCTCTAATTCTCTTATAGCTTCGACATCCAAGTCCCTAGTGTTCAATAACTTAGATCTGTTCTCTTGTTCTTCCATCAAGTAGGTGATCCTTCTAGTCATAAATTCCATGAGTTCTTGCTTCTTCTGTTATAGGGATTCCTTTTCTTCTTTTCTCCGGATCTGGTMTTTTTCAATCTAGATCTTGCCTAACAAAGTTGGTAATGGGGCATGGTCCTCAATAAATTTAATAACTTCGAATTCTTCCTCTGTCGAAGCTCCATGGGTACTCATAGCTATCTGGGTAATCCTGCCACATAGGGTTACCATTTTTCCTTTAAACAACCCTATTTTTCCTAGTGAAGGAACAATAACAGGCCTTCCTAGGGTTTCCCAAGTACTTTCTGTCATAATGTTCATCTGTGTTCCCTCATCCAGAGAATAGTCAATGTCGAAGTCTCCTATTCTTACTTCGATTTTCTCCTTTCCTTTGAATATCTCCGACAAATAGATCTATCTAAACACATAAAATCACTTAGCAAAGGAAGAGACAAACACATCAGGTCGAGGCATAGAGAACAACATAGAGATTTACCGTGGTTCACCCCCACCCTAGGGCTACGTCCACAAAGTCTTCTTCTTTATTAGCTTTAGTTAATCAAGTTACAACATAGAGCCATCCAAATCCCTCTTCGCATAGGACAAAATATCTGCGCAACTCGCTACATCCTTCTTCCTTGCGCTAAAAGCACAGAGCCTTCTACAATATCCTGCACTTAGTCTCTTACAGTGTGCACAAAGCATTTACAATCATTACCAACACTTAGCACAACTCGCAACTCTTCGATCAAAAATATCGCACTCTACTACTCTTCTCCCCCCCTTCACTTACTTCGTCTATACATCTATTTATTCATACAACAGTGGGCCTAAGAGTGGGTAAACCCATGGGCCGACATCCCTTTCCCATTACATTATCCCCAAAAACCCAAAAAGGACCCAAAAAGGGGTCTAGCTTCCATGATTTCCACTTCGTGTTGTGCTCCATCTTTGACAAGCTGTCGAAGTCCCAAAAACGGTCAAATATGACCAAGTGTTCCTCAAAACTTGGTCAAGGTCAACAACTGTAACCAACAAAACCCAACAAAACCCAACAAGAAGAATAATACTCAGGTGGAAATAAGATCCTTGGAACAAATTTGGAACCTAGTTGCTAAGGATAGAGGTCAAGGCATCCACTTATCCACTTTATTAGCTATTCATTGCAACACACCCTCTAGTAAATTCTTTGGCAAAGCTTGGAAAGAAAAGGATATCCCTATATATTTAAATACTTTCTCGAGTTGAATCCAAGCCCACCCTTGATAGTGAAGCCAATCATGGATGACATCCTATGCCAACATCTACAACTAGGTTTGGTCGCTTGAATATTAGAACTCCATGTCTCATTAAAATACAAATACAATTAATATAGTTATCCTCCCACTATTTGTCTTACAGAATAATATGGGAAGATTCATCAAAAAATTGTCCATTAACGATTTTCCCAGCATTAAGCCTTGGAAAAGGAATACCTTTAATTAACCCTTCAACATATTGATGATGGAGGAGGTAGCCAAGGGATTCTACAATCAACACACATAAGGCTAGGGCCAAGGGGAATCATGGCCTAATTGATATGAACAAACTAACTTCCTTACATTTAAATTGATTAGCATATAAACATGCCAAATAATCCAAATATAAGGCTTCCACCACCTGGATAAAGAATTGACCAAACCCAAATACTAAAGCATGGTAATAATAACAACCATTCCAACTAGTTCCATCCTTCCAAAAAAAACTATTTTAATGAAAAAGGCATTGAACCCTAGGAATCTGGCCCATTCCATACCATCCCATATTACAAATTACAATATCAAGGGTAAACCAACCTCAAATGAAACCAACTTTCTTTGCACTAAAAACCTGAGATAATATGTGTTGGTGCCACAAGACCATGGCCTTTGCCAAAATATTATAAGAAACATCGAGGAGGGTAATTGGTTGTCAACTTGTAATGGATTCTAGATCCCTCGTTTTGGTGATGAATTTGATGAATCCTTTGTTGACAAGAGTTCCTAGGGATTTCTCTCAGACAACTCCCTTGTAAACCCTA
>ML849011.1:0-31623 GCA_009831015.1 Picea engelmannii
TTTGATATATTGTGATAATCAAAGTTGTGTGAAGGATATAGAGATCAAATACCATTACATCTAAGACATGGTGTAGAGAGGAGTTGTGGAGCTCCTGTACATATCCACAGATGAGAAGATAGTGGACATTCTCACCAAGCCTCTATATAGAGTGAAGTATGAGTACTTCAGAGACAATCTTGGTGTGATGTTGAATGCCCACCCTCGTTGAGAGGGAGGTGTGGTGTTTCTCCTCCATCAGTCTAACCCCTTTGACCAATGGTTCTCTAGATCAATCATGTGAGGTGACTGAGGGGTAATGCACTATCATATACTAGTCTTGCCTATGCCATGCAAGGTGGTTAGGTGTTAATAAGACTATTGGGAGAGGAGAAACATCGCAACGTAGTCTTGGAGACTATGGCAATGACTATGCATCACTAGACAATAGTTGTGTACTAATACGGTGGTTGTGTACCATTGGTAGTGATTGTGTGTCACTGGAAAATAGTTGTGTACTACTATGGTGGTGGTGTACCACTGGTAGTGATTGTGTATCATTGGACAATAGTTGTGTTCTACTACGGTGGTTGTGTACCACTAGCAATGATTATGTATCATTGGACAATAGTTGTGTACTACTACGGTGGTTGTGTACCACTGGTAGTGATTGTGTATCACTGGACAATATTTTTGTACTACTATAGCGGTGGTTGTGTACCAATAGATAATAGTTGTGTACTACTATGAATTGACAACAACTGTGTTCCATTGGATGGCATTGTAGTAGTTGTGTGCTACTAGATGACTTCCATAGAGACTACCAGACTGCTTGGAATTAGTTGTGTGCTACTTTTTGATCACAACACAGTCAGGAGGACTATGGAAGTATTTGTGTACTACTAGACTACGACAGTAGTTGTGTACTATTGGACTATGATAGTAGTTGTGTACTAATGGACTACAACATTAGTTGTGTACTACTGGACAGTATGGGTAGTTGTGTGCTATTGGATGATTGCAGCATAGTCTTGGAGACCGTGATGGATGATTCGAGCTACCGATGGCATGGTAGTAGTTGTGTGCTACTAGTTGAGTGCAGAGTAGTCAGTGGATTACCGAAAGAAGACATCATGAAAGATACCTCCCTAGCTAAGAGGGAGTGTTGATGTTTGGTAGCTTCGGGAGGTACTTTCCCTCCTAGAAACCTTTCTTAGAAGAGAAGAATATTTTGGAAGCAAGAGAACCATTGAATAGATGTGGAAATACCCCAGAAGAGAAGTCGACCCAGAAGAATAAAAATTAAAGTGAAAATAGAAGCCTCCAGATAAGAAGTCGACCCACATGAATTAATAAAGTGGAAAATGAATTATTCCAGATGAGAAGTCGGCCCCATTATTCTAGATGAAAAGTCATCCCTAGTACATTAACATACCAGTATAAATATAGTGACGCCTTGCTCATTTGATCTCACTCTCACTCGTAGTTGCAACTACATAAGAAGGTTCAAGTCTGAGGCAAGGAAGACACAACTACTGCAACATCTAAGATCTTGGTTATTCTTTGTGGTAACTCTCTCTTGTGCGCTACCCTTGGTAGAGGTGTGATACTCTTGTATGGTGTTGTTGTTGCAACTGGGGTGGTATTTCTGGTTATATCTTTAGCTAGCCATTTTTCTAGGGTTTATTTGTTGGTTCATGGTTGGACTTGTTTGTATGAAATATCTCTAATAAAAGGTTGGTCGGGTTTTTTCCCTGGATTAATTATTGTGTCTTCTTGTGCTTGTTATTGTTGATCTTATTTTCAATACATGATATAAATGCTAACGTGAAAGAAGATCTGAATATACTGGTAAAACTAATTGCTCTATAAATATAATTAAAATCTAACACTCTTGTTACGGTTTCTTTTGAATATTGGTGGAAGAAGTAGTGCGCTACCTCTCTTGGATCTTTTATCTTGCATTTGTGGTGGATTAATCGTGGTAAAAGGAAGTTTATCTTGTGGTTGGTTGGACTAGGTAAGAAATATATCTTGTTATTTCTTCATTTCTTAGTTACAAGTGTGATTTGATAGACTTCTTAGGGAGTATAAGGGCTTACAACCCCACCATATCCATCATTTTTGTCTTGGAATAATTTGTTGCATAAGGTTTTACTAGGAATAATAAAATATTTTATACCCTCCTAGTACTTCCTAGTTAGCCTTGCTTGCCTTAGGGAGTAAAAGGGATTACACCCCCAAGGGGAAAGCATTGCTAGCTCCTTTTTATTTTTGACTCCATAAACCAATAGCTAAAGGCACTAATCTAATTTCATTGGAGAAATAAAATATTGCATTGGTTAATGTGAAAACTCAGGATTTTGAGATTGTCTAAATTAGAATCAATTCCATGCTCTATATGCTTGGTTGAGCCACTAGGGCATCTCATTTTGATAAGTTCTTCTTTATGCTATTATAACATTTAATATACAACCATTAGGGCTGCAGAAAACCTAAGACAAATCTTTTAATAACTCACAAATCAACCGTCAGAAATTGATAGAAGTTTTCCCCTATAATCTATCAACCTCAACACACCTTTTGGGGGATTTTTGGAAAGTTTTGGTCGTTGATTTACTTGTTGTAACAACTTGTGTGCTACAACCATAAGGATGATAATTATCTCTGTAGTACTTGTTTATGACAACCTTATCTTGTTGTTAAAGTTTCATGCATCAATACTTGAGTTAAACTAGTCATTTCTAGCTTGTATCTTGCATCCTTACCTAGACTCTTAACAACTTTATTTGCAACTCTTATTATCCTTTGTTGTTGATATATATCATTTTGTATTGCTTCAATTAGGGAAAACAAGCTTAAATTTCTTGTACAACACATTATTGGGCTTGTATCTTTGTTTTCCTTATGTCTTGGGAAGGTATAATCACTTCTTGGCATGTCTTCTATACTATGGTACATATTCCACCATCTACGAGACTCTTTTTCAAGCCCTTTTTACCTTCCATCATTGACCTATAGGGGGACACTTCATTGTCTCTTCATCTTCCATCTAATTTACCCTAGGGTCACACGGGATTCCCTCCTTGAGGTGATTACTTTATCTCTAAAGTGACGGGAATACCTATCTAAGGTGACAGTGGGTAGGTTTTCTCTTAGTTGTCTCCATATTGTGGTTTGGGTCGGGATTTTCCCAACCTACAACTTTTGCGATAAAAAATTTGCATCATTGTCGTGGAGGATTTTGAATCCTCTTTTGAACCCTAACAACGCTTTAGCAAGCTATCCCAAATCCTTTCCCTAGATTGCCTGGTGATTCCACCTGAAGGACGTTCTTCTTCCACCTTTGATGAGCCTTATTAAAGCTCATTTGGTGAATCCACCTTCCCAAAATCCATCTTCCCTTAATCCTTTTCACCCATGGAGGTTCAAAACTTCTAAGTTTTACCAAAGAAGGCCTCCCCTCAAGTCTCCCATTGTCAAAACCCTTTTTCACGGTACCCTTCCCCTTGCTCCAATGGCTCACCCTTGGGAAAATGACCTTTATAAATCCTCGAACATGGCCACCATCCCTGGATACCCCAACACAATGTCAAAAGAGTCTCACTAATGGTTGTTGAAGTTTCTAGGAAATAATGTCACCACTGCAGACGATCATCTTTATGCCATAGGCCGAGACATGGAAAATGTCAAAGTGGAACATGAGGATGTAGCAATGAGGCTACTAGCCTCATCTTTGACAGAATATGCTCAGAGATGGTTCAGAGGGCTACCTGAAAATCACATAGCATATTATGAGGATTTTTCTAAGTTATTCAAAAATAGATGGACAACAAAGAAAGACAATGGGATTCTTGTAGATAAATTCAATCAAATAAAGAAAAAGGAGAATGAGATAGTGAGTGAATTTGACATCAGGTTTGACATATTGTATAGTCAAATCCCGACATATTTGTGTCTTGCAACTGTAGTTGTTCGTCTCCTCTATATAAATGCATTCGATGGGAAATTATGTTTTATTATGAAGGACAAGAAGCCCACCACCTTGGCACAAGCTAAAGAGTGTAGTGTAGAGGTTGAGGAAAATCTCCTTTACTCAAAGGTCGATCATTTTTAGTATCCTTCTGTCAAGGCATAAGAAAAGACTAAGGATTCCCGTAGCACTGCTCTTGATCTAATTTCCCTCTTGAATCAAAATATATATTAGATGAGTACTTAGTTTCTCCAAGCACAGAATCAAATCATGGGGAAATTAACCACTGTGGAATGAAACCAATGTGCCCACAGACCTTAGTTTTCCAGGCATCAGAGATATGCCATAGGTTTTAAACCAAGGCCTCAAAAAGAGGCAAAGGCCCCTGATACTTTGAAACCATTTGGAATGGTTGACACAGAACAAACACCGTGGTTTTTTGAATATCCCAAGAACCTCACCGAGAGGATGAGTGTCCCCAACGAGACGAATATTCTTTCAATAGTATGAATTTCATGGATATGATTTGTAACTTCCAAGAGGAAGATGTCACACATGAACATATTGATGAATCTAGAAGACATGGGGAAAGAGAGGGGAGGCTCTGAGCTTTAAATCAGTTGACAGGCAATCAGAGGAAGGAATTGAGGAAGAGGGAATATTTGACATACACTAGAAGAAATAAAGATTCATCCCCTCCATCACAACCTACGACTCCTCCTCCATCTATAGATAAGGTGTTCCCACCACTTCCACCTCCATTACATGAGTTTCTTCTGAAGCCAACTCTAACATATGAGATTTAGTTGAACATAGATGTTGTAGTCATGTTTGGGAAGTTAAATATGATGGTTCCTGTGACAGAAATGTGAAAAATCCCTTCTGTAAGGAGGGGATTCTTGAAGTTATTACAGGTACCCTCTGAGAAGGAGGATCCTCCAATCATGTTGAACACCATGTATCTTTATTGGAAAAAGGACAACGATCCTCCTTTCTATCTTTCGTTGGGCATGAATGGCCTCTGCTTGAACAACAGTATGTTGGATTCTAGGGCCTCCGAAAATGTCATGTCATTGAAGGTAATGGAAAAATTTGGTTTGAAGATGACCTAGCCCTATTCTTGAGATCGATTCCCACTTCTGAAATTTCCCTCCCCTTTTCTATTTTCCCCTTTCTTTTCCCTCTTCTATACTTACCCGTTTTTTTCCCTTTTTCTTTTTTCCCTTCTACTTTCCCTTTCTAGTTCTATACTTAGTTGTTTTTTCATAATGATGGATTCCCAGGTTGGCAGACTTGAAAATACTCATCTCCATCCATACCCTCACATCACGAGTCTGACCAATCGTCGCACTATTCTATACTTAGCCGATTTTACAATCACAGGTTCTCGGGTTGGCAGGGTTGAATTCTCATACCCCATGTTTTGTCTACATTTTGATCCCCAGACTCCCCGAACTTCCAAGCATCATTCCTCCTACGATGAGTCCGATCGACCGCCACGCTATTCTATACTTGACCAATTTTGAACCTTCTGCAGTCGCAAGTTCGTGGGTTCCCAGGTTCACAAAAGTCTCAAATCCTAATTCACTCTCGTCCGTCCCCGCCACCCTCGTGCTCTTCCTAATGCACATTTAGTATGCTTTTAATTCTAACAACTCATCATGTAGGTTCTTAAAGATTTTCATTAATAAGAGAATGTCTCGAGGAGATCTTGTATTAAAACGCATTAAACTAGGATTTACAAAGGATTATATTATCCCTCTCAAGCATTCATTTTAAACATTATCTGGAACAAAGGAACGTTTTCGTCAACTTATGGAAGCAACTCAACAAAATTTATGTGGAGATACATTGAACTTTTTGGGCATGAGGACCAGAGATTCCAGTGGTCCAAAGCATATTCTTACTACTCATCCCCTTTTTCCCAGAAGGAAGTAATATGGACGTTTGGAATTATGCGCGCAGGTTGTGTCCCATAAGTGTTTGACTGTAAGGAGTTGGTATCCTAGTGCGCTGAGAGATATATTCCAAACCAATGAATCATTCAATTGCAGGATCATTCCCCTATCTCTCTGTTGCCTTCGATATTTTGTAAGATGTTGAGACTTCCTGAGCCAACGCTTACCTTCAAGGGCGAAGATTGCAGAGAATTCTTAAAGAAGCATGAAAATGGGTTGGACCTCTTACCTGAGTTCCTAGAGGACCCGACGACCGTCCCCGAGGACATCACGAGATTGCAGGTTAGCTCATTCAAAAATCCTTTTCGGGAAATTGCTTAGCTTTTCACGAGGATAACAGGACAATAAAATACAACAAGCATTTCCCACATTATTATTTACATTTTATACTTTATGGTCAAGGAACAAGCCATATTCGATTAGGCCAAGTTGATTGCCATTGAAATCTCTTCCCAATTGTCACAATACGAGAAGGAGAAAAAATTCTTTATGTCATCTTATTTGGTTTTTGTGATAGCACATTGATGTCAGTTTCTGAGATTATCTGTGTGTAAGAAGGTAAACTGTGAATTCGACCCGATAACCTTATGTTATCAAACATTATGGAGGCACAAATCCTCCCATCATTTTTATGAATTTTTTAATGATTTTGTCTCAGTTTTTAAAGGCTTTTTGTTTGGAAAGGACGCTCCCCAGATGTCTGACCATGCGAGTAAGTTTCGGGATAGGAAGGGGACACTGGAACAAATGGAGAATTATAACATCACAAGTATTTTCGGTTCCAAGGAAAATCCTTCCTTCCTCCCATGCCACATATCTGACAAAATGTTTGTTGTTGAAATAGCAAGGCAGTACAACTACTAGTTGCATTTTTTCCATGAAAAGAGAAAAAAAAATCATACCTCTACCTTGGAAATTTGGGGACTTCATATTTAGAAATATAAAAGATTGATGAATTTACAGGACATTTCCACAGCCTAAACCTAAGATATGTTGAAAGGGTAAAAGGGTTCAACCCTAGAATTTTTTTTGTATAAAATCTACTTGCGGTTGACTTCAACAATCATTTTATTAATGTTATTTTGAATGAAGACAAAGATAATGTCTCAGGAACTCCTACTCGTGACACTGGTGAACTGGAAACGATGCTTAGAACCAATGAGTCATACAAACAGAAAGGAAAAGGTCTTGGTGAGAAGAGTGCCCAATCCCCAACTGTCACTCCAAAGGCCCACCAAATTAAGAAATTAACCCACAGTTCTTCAGGCAAAGGAGATAAGAACCCTCCTTCGGGAAAAATTGAAATCTCCCATAAGCTTCCCTTGAGGAAGAAAACAAAAAAATATTGTGCAAGAAGAGGAGGGACCTTGAGGCGAAAACAACATCCACAACCTCTCCCTCGAGGATATGGAACTCGAGATTGACATCGAAAAGGTGTTCCCCAACACTGATCATCCAGAGAACACAACTCACCAGAATCATTTGATGGAAATAATTGAGAGCGAGACCTTCGACGAAGAAGAGTCTTTTGTATTTTAGAGCATTGTTTTTGAGAGCGAGTCCAAAAATTTAATTATTGAGAAAAGAGATGTAAATAATAAAAGGGGGAAATCTTATTCAAAGGTTAACCTATGAAACATGCGGCCTTCCAAAATTTCTCAAATTCACCGAGAAATTGGAGATGCTCTAGATGATTCTATTAGAGGCCTTGAAGTAAAGAACGCCAAGTTAAAGGAAAGAATCAAAGAATTAGATGAATCTTTAATGCCTCTTCCAATACTTTCTATTCCTTTAGCAATGATCAGGCCTACCACACTTGCAGCAAAATTGAAAGGATCTGCAAGCATGCTCACATAAGCCAGGGGATATGTGGAGAATAACATTAAGAAACAAATGGAATTAATTACAAAGGCTTGGGAGATTTCAAAGAGCATGGTCTCTTTTGGAACGAGGACACATGCCTTCCATGAATATTTACAGGAAAATTTGAAAAACGAACATGGTTTTTACCTCAACGTGGTCATTCCCTTCAGTTTTAAAGTTACCAATATGACAGAGTTGAGAAGAAGAGAGGAGGATCTCCCTTCTCTGAACCGGATAAAACAATTGAATGCATGCTAGAAGGACAATGTTAAGAACTTGAATATTATTGTCCAAGCATGCAACCAAGCCATAACTAGGAGAGAAGAATTATTCAAAAGGCTGACTGAGATAGACCTAGCCGGGAGCACGAATGAGGTCCAAGACCCCAAATTGATTCTCAACTCATTGTTCCTAACCAAGCAATCCTTTGACGAACAATTTGAGATCTTTAAAGGGATATCATTTGAGAAATTCTATGGCATTCTTGAGTATAGTGAATATGATGTAGATAACTGGCTAATGGATTATTCAGTAAAAAATAAAGATATTGAAGAAGATTTGTGTAATATTTCCATTGATCTAAGGGACTTAGAGGGAGATATTTTCAATATAAAAATCCGACATGAAATCAATGTGGTACCAATGAGAAGCTACATCGAGGAGTGGTTTAAAAAGGATGTCAACAAAAACACCGATGAAGGGGAAAGACAGTTGAGACAGTTCCTGTAACCATCGATGAAAGCCATAAAAGGACATCAACGACCAAGTGACAAGGGGAGAGATACCATCATAGTAAGTTCATATTGATCACATCCTTCTGTCTTTATCAAGTTCTTCATCTAGTTATTCCACCTCTTTAAATATAAAGGTTTAACCGAAGACTGATAATTTCATTTTTCTTCTTACTAGGTCTTGTTGTCTTCCGCCACCCACTTTCTTCCTTCTACAAACTTCATTCTTATATATATTTTATTTATGGTCTGCAAGAGCCCCAATCCCAGTCATTATGACAAACACATTTAAATTTATGAGAATATGTAATGAACTATATATTTCTTAGAAATTCCAAGATATCTAATTTGGGAACAATCTCGATTTTACTTTGTAACCCAGTTTTCTAAATATAAAGTATTTGAGGTTGATCTATTGTTATCTTTACTTGAGTTTCTCATATATCACTTTGTCAAAGTTCTATTATGCATGTAGATCATTTTCTTTTGATTTTTTATGTGATTAGAAATGTTTATCCCTACTATGATGGATGCGAGGAAATTTTGTATATTTGCTTTAAATGTGTGAATGTGTGTGGTTCCTGGTCCACTCTCAGGAACTTTACTTAAAAGAAAATAAAACATTTTCCATTTTTTTTTTTACTTTCTTTTTACCATAATGGGCTTCTATAAAATTCCCATACTCTGAAGACCTCGAGTCCCACAAAAATCATAATAGAGGAGTACGATCTCTATAAAAATGCAGGGGGATTTATATCATCATGAGGTTGTTGTTTCGATCCTAACAGATTCAAGTGTCAATACCTATGGAAATGTGTGCAACATTGATTATAAAAGGGTCAAGGTTTATGGATTAGGTGAGAATGTTGAGGTCTTATTGATTGATTTTCCACATATCAGCCTCCTTATGAATAAAGTAGTAATTGATGTCCCAGATTCTTGGGGGATGCTCTTATCGAGGATTTGGTCTACTTCCCTTGGAGGTTTCCTTAGAATGGATCTCACCCATGCACACATTCCCATGGGAGATGGCACCTTTGAGGTATTATATAGTTGAGAGTGAGCCAGCAAGCATGTGGTGGATCCCAACAATCCTAATTATACAAGTGAGGATGAGTTTGATGAGGTTTCATGTACCATTGAGTACGATCCATGAGACTTAACTTTCATGCAGGAAGACTACATAGACATGCTACTCCCAAGAAAAGATGAATACAAATAAAAGCTTGCAAAATTCCAAGGGAAAGAGCGAGGGTCTATCCAAATATTGAAGAAAGAATATAATAAGGACAAAGAATGTGAAGAAGCAATAAAAAATGCATTCAACACATGACCTCATTCCTATCCTTACATTGAGAATATACCATACATCAACTACGGTGAAGGAACTCTTGCGTTCATGTGAGACAAGAAGAAGGGCGAGCCTAAATATGATCAGAAGGATGATAGCTCTTGGGTTGGCCCATCATAAAAAATAAGTATGAGAAAGATAAGTACTATTGGACAACTTTGGACGGGAGAAATATGTCATTGCCAGTGGATGGGTCTCTTCTCTAGCCCTACGTTTAGATCACTTGACTTCTTCAGGGCCCAGGTAAGTAGGTAGGTCATCTTACTTTCCTTGCATTTGCATATTGATTGCTCATGATAGTTTATATGCATTTCATATTTCATTTTTATCTACTTGCATATTGATTTCATGCTTAGTTTAGAAATTAAAAAAAAAATGCTAAAAAATTATTTTCTATATTAGTTTCATTTTTTATTTTGATATATATGGACGAAGGGTGATAGAACCACCCTAGATTTTACAATTTTATGTTTCAGTGTACAGGAACAGGTCCACCAGGAGATGTTGTGGTTCTCATGCACTCTACGACGAGTACATTTCCCCAAGTATGTAATGTTTCCATTTTTGGATTCCCTGCCCTGCAGTGAGAAGAGACTTTATGAGTTTATGTCAGTCTGACCAGAGGACTAAAATGAGGATAACAGTGAGCTTGAGCATTTTGGAGGAGTTTTATGGGGCCCTATCTATCTCATTCACCATCTTTCATCATCATTATCATTTTTACACAGTTCTCTCTTAGTTCTGTAACATTCTGACGATTTTCGTAATTTTGGGTTATTATTGAGCATATTTTATTTAATTATATTGAAGGTGTTATTTGGGGCTTATTTCTTGGAGAATCACCTTTGTGTAATAGCTTGTTGGAACCAAGGCGAAAATATCTACAGTATAGGATGAACAAAAGTGACTTTTAGTGGATGGAGAAGTCATAGGGGTGAATTAATCACTTTTTGGAGTAAAAAGGTATATTAAATTAATAAAGTGATTTTATGAGAAAATATTGAATATGAATTAAAAGTCAATTGAAGGGAAAAAGGTGAAAAGGGGTATAAAAGAGAGATAGGGGCTCATATTCTCTCATTATGTTATTAATCATTTTCATGTGTATCTCTTAGCTCTGACAACTAGACCGTTTTTGAGGTTTTGAGTAAACAAACAGTAGAGATCAGCAAGGAGGTGAAATATTCCTCTGTTCATGATCCAAGCTTGGACAAGGTGGTGAAATATTCCACCCTCATCATTCTATTCAGTTCACATCTACTTTAGTCTTTGTCTTTGAGGAGGGGTGCATTGTTGGAGAGTTTTCTATAGGAGGGGCGCACTATCCAAACTAAGGTGGTTCAATTTGAGTTCTACAGTTGAGATACGGGGGGTATCCCACCTTGCATGCACATTCCATCCCTAGAGAAACTTTCCTTGACACTTTGGGGAATTTATAGTGGCCATATTTATTTATTAGCAGAGCTGGGCGAATTATTGGCCAAGAAGGGTGCACTCTTCATCAAGTTTTTCTTCCCTTTGTTCCAGATATTACACATTAGAGTGTGGCTAAGTTATATACTAGTGGGGTTCCTCTTTGGAGGGTATATTGGCCATTTCTTTGGTGGGATAATCCTCCTTTCTCTTGTTGGGAGAAATTATTGAAGAAGGGAAAATTATTGGCACTTGGTAGCTTGGTTATCATTTGGAAGATTGCATTCTTGGAGGATATCTATTGTGGGTACCTTTTGGAAGGTTTCTAGAGTTGGTTTGTTGATTATTTTTAGTGTTTGGAGCCTTCTACATCAACCATATAATTTTGTATCATATTTACATCAGATTTGTTCACTCATGTATTGAGGTTAGCAAATTAAATAATAAAATCAGATTTGAGTTATTTTGGCTTCATTATGTATTGGATTTTTGTAGTATTGTTTCCTATGTATTTCTTGTGTAATTTACATGTCATTTCATGCCAAAAAAAATACCATACATAAGAAAAAAAACCAATGATGAAAGCTACATGCATATGTATGCAAAGTGTTTGACAAAACAATTCAACCAACCAGTTGCAAATAAACATAACAACAAGCATAAATTCAGAACAACCACTCATTTGGAAGGGATTAGGTGTTGCATATGATGTGTTTGAAATAATCTTCAACCCTTAAAATCGATTTAATTGGGACAACAAGTATTGAAGTGATTTCAAGGGAGTTGGGAGCTAGTATGCCAAGTGTTTGACGAAATTCCCCAACCAACTAAATCATATTTTAGCACATATTCTATAGTGGAATATTACAAAGTAGGAGCCATATGTTATCCCCAACTCCTAGGGATAACTAAGGAGATGATGTCTCGAGGACCTCAGGTTGTAGACATGGAGTACCAAGAGACAACTTGACTAGTAGTGTCCACTTGCATAGAAAGAGACCCACCTCACCACCACAACTCCAGGTTCATCACAACAATATCCACCACATCAGCTGGCCTTCAGAAGAAATTGGGTTCTACTCCATGAGGTACAAGGCAGGTATTATTGTGAATTTGAGGCATTTGAGTTTTTTGCATATATTGTTGTTTTTTATTATGTGATGTTTGCTTGGACATTATGTTCTTTGCCCTGTTTCACTTTGGTGGTTGACATTGCGCCCTAGCAAGTGGGTCACCCTTAGGAATAAGATTGCTACTGGGAGGTCCTCTTGACGAAGTCATCATGCCATTCTCAACCACATTTTTCACTTTCCATCCTCTATCCCCTCATCTCCTCATCTTTTGGGATCTTTGGGTATACTGACCCAAGAAGGGGTTGTCCCTCATTTCATGGGAAGGTATTATTATGTTTAACGGTATGGTAACAACAACTTTTTAATACAAATATTAATTTTTCAGTAAAAAAAGAAAAAACATTTTCTAAGTTTAGGCATGTTATACATTTTAAGTTTGTTTACAATAACCAAAACTTGGAGGAAGTATTTTCATACAACTGTCCTAGAATTGACATCCATCATAAGCTAAATTAGAATTATAGTATTGAAAGAAGGATTAGTGTCAGTTGAATTTTTTTGGGGGTTTTGAAAAGAATTTTAGAGAAGTTGAGCTTTGGGTCTGGGAACAAAATAATTTTCTCTTTGACACACTTCAATACCCCAATGACTCTATATGATTGTGAACTTTGGGATTGGGGTATTTCTTGGGAGGCTTGGAGGAAAATCAAGAAAATCCATTTAAGTGTTTTATAATAAACAATCTCATAATTGAAGGCAATATGCCCTACACTATTCTTCTTTTGGAAGTTGGTCTCCCACCCTTGGAGATGAAGACCATGATAAGTTACTTAGTGTACAACTATAAGTTGGATAAAATGAAGAAATAAAGGCTTCCTATTATAACTTCAAACATTAATAAAAGTCATAGTTGTTTAATCTTGGAGCAAACTTCACTCTCTAATAGGTTATTTGACAGAATCTGACAATGGAAAATGACAATTTGACAATAAAATTCTACAATTTCTCAAATTATAATACCATATATGGATTCATAGACCCCCATTCTCATTTGAACAAATCCATACTACAATGTTAGGGAATAAAACTTGTAATTCCAATAATCAGTCAAAAATCTTGTCGAAATTATAGATAAAACTCACCAGAAATTAAGTGTTGTTTGATACAAGACTAGATTACTCCATAAAAGTAACTCAAGGATACAAAGAGGGTGGACTAGAGATACTAAATAAAATGGTGTTACAATGATAGTGAGAATAAGAAAAAGTTGGATTTCTACAAAAAAACATCAATCCTAATTTAGAGGATCAAAATTATCTCTCTTTTAGTGTTAGCGTCAAAAAGAAAATAAATATTGCAAAGATGAAAATAAACTTCTATTAGCCTGATAAAGAAACTTGGAAGTGGACAATACCTAAAATATCATAGGAAGAAAGAATTTGTGAAGTTTCTAACAAAGTAGAAGATACAAAACATTTTCTCTTTGAGTGCACAACATACATGAAGATTATATCTCATTTTCAAAACAATTATATTAACATTGATAGTTATAATGTGTTAACTTATAAAAACCAAAGCAAACTCGTGAATCTTATTTCCAAGCTATTTGTTGTTAAAAGCAACATACTAAAACAAATTAATTGAATTTTCCTTGTTCAAGTTTTGTGTTGGTTTGGATGATATCATCATCCTCATCATCATATTTATCTCAATTCTATTACTTTATTATGATTTGTCTCATTTAAATAATATGATATTAGAAAAAGGACGAATCTAAATGTTGATGTCCTTAATAATATTATATAACTTAAAAAAAAAAAAAAACTTATTGGAAACTCAAGTGATGCTTCACCACATTAATGAATAGCATCCCAACAAACTCATTGATGTAAACTAGTACATTTCATTCAAGGGGATTTGAACCCAACACTTATTAATATGGAACTAGCCAAATACCTAACAACATTAATAACACGTGATTAAATTAACCCTTTACACTCAATAAAATTATATAATTATATATTATTTATCACAATTATACATTAAATTATAATTATACATATCATGATTAAATTTATAGTAAGTTTGAAGAAATAATGGTCGATTAAATCCAAATAGATTTAAAATACCAATAAAATTTTACTAGTAACCAAGAGATGTACAAAACCAGCATACCCCCAAAGCGGGGAAAGGGAACGCCGAACATAATCCAAGAGTATATATGTTGGAAAAGAAAGTTTATTTTTAAACTATAGTGGGTTGTGTACTATTATTACTCACCTTCTTTATTTTCCCTTTTTAAAGTCCATATATTTCATGGATTTCATCTTCCATTCATAGTTACCTAACTCCTCTTTATAAACTAATATTGAATATCATAAACTATTTATAAATGTGCAGATACTTCATGCAGTAGAAACAACCACAGAGAAGCTATACCCAACTTATCTATTAATTGTTAACATAAAACACTACAAATAGGATACACATTTGAGCTAGAATAAAAAGAGTTATGAAAGAGAAAGATAAAGACAATAAACTGAAGAGGATAGATTCTGTAAAAGGAGTAGTGAATACTTTAGTTAGGGTCCAGTGTTTTCAATAAATACAATGTCTTATTGGGCTATGGTGAAGCTTCAACCTCCAGGATACTAAAATTCCAACCCTTTGAAAGTCCCCTTTGCTGCCTTTTTATCCTTTTTTTGAATGTTGGGATTTTGCCTCTTTTTGTGCAATTGGATTCTAAAAATAAATTGAAGGATCCCTTGGTTTTTAGGTGGTTGAAGATAATTAAAAGATCAAGCATCTAGTGAAAGTGATTCCCAAGAAGATAGGCAGATTTGTTACAATGCTTGTTGTTCTGCCTTTCCCTAGGAACTCGGTATCCCTTTTTATGCTATCTACATTATCCTTATGAATTTTACAAATTAATGCTTAATATTTGGCCTAAATGCCACTTGTTATTATTTCTATGTTTTACGGAAATATATCTGCATCACCAAAATGATAAAAATACACCTGCAGAGCCTTGAAAGACCCATCTTTGATAAACTAGCATGGAGATCTATATAAGAATCATCTTGATCAATTTAGTCCGTAGTGTGGAACATATATAAAAATTTAATTTATAATACTTTTCCACTGTTGCCACGAATGTTGAAATTCAAATCTGATGAAAAATGTGAGAACAATCCATGACCCTTTGAGGTGGCTTGTAGTTTTCTCGAGTTCTTCCATTGTGTGGACAACATTAACTCAAAATAAAAAAAAATAAAAAATTTAGACTCACTTATGAAATTTCTTTCCTCTTGAAAGAAATCCAAAGCATTACATTGAAACAATTATACATTTTCCTCTGATGGTTTGGATTTCGAGAAGAATCAAGTATAAAAAGTATGGTTACCTTCTTACTTATGAAGAGCTCATATCCTCGAAAAATACAAAACACAACATGGTGTGATGCCAATGTGAAAATAACAGACATACCAACTATAGCTTTATCAAGAGCCTCGAAAAGCCATGATGAGGCAAGGAATTTAATCACCTTGTTGTGGTCCTCGAGAATAAAGAGATATCCTTTGGGGTGATAAAAGCATTGCTCCAGTGGTGGAAGCACTCCAAAATATAATCATTGGCCAATGCATTCCATATTGTAAGTCTAATTGAAAACATCCCTGCACACATGAACTAATACTTAACACCCACACAGAGGAATATTCATTGAATTGAGCACTTCAAGAACACACATGATTCTACTAAATACCCTCAAGGTCGTATTAATTATAGCATGTAGGAATCCATGATATAAAATCACTTGAGTTGATCAAAGCTCTCCAAAACCTCAACCATACTTTCACCATTAGTATGTTGTTATTCTTCAATACTAGAAAATGGTAAACCAAAAGAGAAGATGACCTTGAAGATCATGCTCTTGGAAAACTCGATTGTAAACTATGGTTCGAGCAATGATAAAACATTTGATCACAATGAAAAAAAAAATTAGGAGAGTCAATCTTGAAATTGATCACAACGATCTTCTCTTTCATCCCGGAAACCAAAACCTCCTCTTCACCCTTGCTTCACTAACCCTTTTCTTCTAGAATCTGCACGAAAACCATGTATGGTGTGGGCAACATGTCCCTGCTACAATCCCAAGGGCCAAACTTTGAAACCTTGATATCCATGAACATATTCTATGCCAACAGACTGAGACCAAGAACCCTGGCCTTTTTCCACTTAATCTTCATCTTCATCTTCTAAGAACCATTTTGCAACAATTACCCTGTTGATATTTGAAAATAATTAAACATTATCATATATTTAACTAAACAAAATTATTATCCCATAGTCAATAAAAACCATTGAACAACAAACTGATTTTTAGTCAACAAAAAGTCAATTTTAAAAACATGGATATTAACACAATAATAACTCAACGTTATATTTGATTTTTAAAACATTAATATTAACCCAATGCCAAAGGTAGGTGTCCCTCCAAATTTTATTTTTCCTATTTCATGTAAATTGACCCAAAAAACCTACAAACTGACTTATGATATTACATGACACAAATACAGATATGTCTGATCCATAAGAGTTTTCATCAGTGCTTGGAAACAACATACAAACAATTCTAATAAACATCAATTTTTTTTTCCTATTGCATTTAACTTGACCCAAAAAAACTACAAACAAAATTATGATATTACATGACACAAATACATATACATATGACCGATAAGAGTGTATATTAGTACTTGGACACAACATACAAAACATTCTAATAGACATCCGATGGAAGTCATGGCATAGGAATAACTTCCAGTGGCACCTCCATCGACATAGTAATTTCAAACTTCTTGGTCATGTCCACTTGTTCTGCACTCATGCCCTTGGGAGGTGCCCAATCGAATGAATGGATGAGCGAAGCCAATACCAGATAAATCATCTGACTCACCAACATAATCCCCACACATGTTCTCCTTCCTGCTCTGAATGGTATCATCTCGAAGATTTGTCCTCTGTACTCCAAATTGTTCATCTTATTATCAAGAAATCTCTCTGGGACGAATTTCGACGAATCATTCCAAATCACAGGGTCTCTTCCGATCACCCACATATTCATGATTACTTGGGTATGTTTGGGTATCACAAATATCCTAATCTCACAACTGTTATATGCTCTGTGTGAGATGAGAAGAGGAACTACTGGGTGTAGTCAGAATACTTATTTCACAACTGCATGGAGATAAGGAAGTCGATCCGTGTCACTTTCTTCAACCCTTATGTTGCACCCAACCACCTCATCTAACTCAGCTTGGGCTCATTTCGTTTTCTCCGTATTTCATATGAGTCCCGCAATCACCCACTTCGTTGTCTTAGCAGTGATGTCACTTCTCACCCCAAATATGTCCTACGACAAGCAATTAACCATAAGAGAAATCATTTTGGTAGTATGAATTCACTAGTAAACTACAATAATTTAAAATAAGATACTATCTATCATTCAATACATTATCCTTCTTGTATAATACTGACAAGAGAGAATGAAAATAACTATAGTTAAGTAGATTTTGATATAGATGAGAATAAAAACATCACTTCTCATTTCCATCAGAGCGTCTAGTTTTTCCACCTGTGACCAAGCGGTTCTCTATGAGTTTTTCAAGTATACTAAATACCCTTCTTAGAGATATAGTTGTGTTACCTGCCACACCCTGAGGATCCAACCACTGAAGAAAGGGGAAATAGTCTGCCAAATGGGGAGCTACTGCATTCACCACCAATTGTCTAATATTGTCTTTGAACTCTTGGAAAGATGGAGAATGGGGATCGAACATGTCTTTACCAAAGGCCATGTTTCATAACATATTAACAACAAAGTGGACCATACTGTCTTTGATGTTTACACTCTTCTCCTCTATACTTTCCAGCAGAATATGTTGGATTGTTTGAAATACTTGATCTCTTCTCAAATGTTGCATGGCTTCCAACCTATTGACACTGAAGAGATTTGTATCGTATATACATCTGAGAATACACCGATGAGATCCATATTAGGCCCAAATTATTGAGGGATTTCAGTCAAAAATATGTTCCCTCAAGTATCCACCTTTCCGGATAATGAATTTCTCAGGAAACCCTTCATTGGTGGACATATGAACCATCATCCTAGGGAGGGAGACCCTAAAAATATAGGGTTTTAGGAGAAATCTATTGAAAAATACCCATCTTATTATTCATGATAGCACACAAAAACTTCTCATTACAACAATGAAGTAGCATGGCCAACAACCTAACCCAGATATAGATCCCATCCCTCAAAGATGAACCCAAGTTAAAGAATCATACAAAGGTTGAAGCACCTGGCTAGAGTTCAGGTAAAACCAAGACTCTCCATAGAGGGTTGTAGTCTTGTCCTCCACACCTCAAAGATAAGAAATGTAAAAACTCCTTTGCAAAGAAGAAATTTGGACCTTACCTCTTGCAACCTTTTCCCAAGAAGAATTGACCTAGTAAAATGGCTTGGATATGTTGGGTTTCAATGCACAGTTCCATTTGAGCCAACGCCTAAGCACCATTAATGATACAATCCCCTAGAAGAGAAAACCTAAGTGAACTTGATGATTGATGGCATCTTTGCCTCCTCTTTAAGAGATTTTTATAAAACCATAGTTTATGGAATATTTTTTTTCCAAGAAAGGAGTTGTGATTGGTGATATTACATCCAAACACATTTGTGAAATTGAATTAAAAATTGAAAAAAGCGCTCTCAAGGATTCTGAAGAGCGTCCCTAAGAGACTGATCGATTTGATTTATAGCCTCGACCAAATCCTCTCCATTGTCGGAAAAACAACCCCATTCCTTATCTTCCTGTGCTTCAACCTCTCGACCTAGTAACAACAACTTTCCCATGTTCTCTTCAAGGTTTTCCACTTCCCATGACTGGGGAGGCTATTATAGAAAATTTTTCCTCACCCCATGCAACTTTCTTGGATGGCCTTTCCATTTCCCTATGCAGACTTGAAGTCCATTGTTGTACCTTCCAGAGCCAAAAAATCATATTTTTCCACATATACGTGCCCTACCAGTTAGACAACATGCATATACACAGGTTGCACCACTAAAGCCCACGTACATCAGGTTTGGTTCTCAAAATTAAAAATTGTGTCGGGTTTCCATATCATGTCACGCGATCCATGATCCTTGACCTTCCATATACTGAAAATGTTCCAACTCAACCCTTCAATTCCATTTTAAGGCTATAAATTGGGCCATATCCAAGCCATGGAGAGGGGGAGAATTCAAATTTTGAGAGAAAATATGCTCTGGAGAAATTTCACTTCGTATTGAGTTTGAATCCCTTTATCCTTAAAAGTATGAACACATTGTTCAACCCCCAATCTCTTCCTTCTTTGATGGAGAACCTCATTGTCTCCTTTATATGAGCTTGACTTTGGTGGGGGATTGAAGTGGTGGAGTCCCAACTGGAGGGACTTAGTTTCTCGATTCTGATGTGTGACGTTACAAAAGTTTGTCACTTATACACTTATGTTGATAATTTTTAATAGAAATACTTTTTTCTCGTCCAATTGATATCTTGCAAATATTTGAATTATTATTCCATTGGCCTATTTTTCATGAATTTTAATGGAGTATGTTATTTTATATGCTAACATTATATATTATCACCATATGCTTATGTATCTTGGTTGTTGAGGACAAGTTGCAGGTATAAAGCTTTGAGTTGCGTGCTCAACAATGGTCTTCATCGAACGTTCGGATGAGGCAGGATCTTGATCTTGTCCTGTTAGCATTTCATTTATATAGCATACTTGGGATTAGATTTGATTTTTTCATTTATTCCATCTGTTGTGGTTTAACCCATGCCATAGAGAGATTTTCCTCGTAACATAGGCGAGGTCGTTGCTTCCATATCTGATCCGGATTTTATGAGCATAACGAAATGAATACAGATTATTAATAGGTGCTTAACACAAAATAACAGAGATACAATAAAATTGGTTTTCTATTCAATAACAAAATAAGATGAAACTATAAAATGTAGTGGAAACAAGCTTGCTAGAATGGTGGCAGCTTATCTTTGAGAAGAGATGTGACGACAGCGTGCATTCACAAGAAGCAGGTTACAATGAGGCTCTAAAGGCCTTTTTTACAATAAGAAAAAATTCCCAAAACCCTAGACATCCAAAAACCTAACCCTAGGAGATGAAGCACCAAAAGTCATGTGGGCCTTGTTTGGGTAAGTTAGTACATCAACTTCCTGGGGTCGTAACTTTTGCATACGATCTTTGTTTTAGGCATGTGATAGCCCGTTGGAAAGGTATTGTCGAGGATATTAATTTTGGGGGATAAATTATTCCTTTGACTATAATTGAGGATATCGATCCCGAAAAACCTTCATTTAGGCCCTCAAAATGGCCCCGAAAGTTAAAACTACTAAAAATAGTAAATTGCCAAAATTGTCAGAAAACTGTTTTGAGCCAGTTGGAAAAGGTGGGTGGCCACCGATATCCATATGGATCAATCCTCACTCCTTAGGAAGAAATGGTATCCATTGTGTTGAGGTCCCCCATCAGAGGAGGAAATTTCTGCTGAATTTGGCCCTGGGTGAGCCACTTGCCTTGGTGCAGGAGCTGCCCTGCTTTGACGACTCGATAAAGTTGGATCCTTTGTTGTCGAGTGCCCTTGATATGTCTATCCACAATATGATCATTAGATGCCTGTTGTAGGCAATTGGGGTTGAGCTCTGTTGGTGTCAGTTGTTCTACTACTTCTGAGTGTCCAATAATGGTGGGAAATAAGGGCGAAGGAGATCCATGTTAAACACTGGGTGCAGACCAAGGAAAGGAGGAATGCTGAGCTCAAAAGCATTATCCCCCATGGCCTTGGTAATAGTGTACGACCCATAAGGTAGTGGGTGAAGCTTCCGATGGGGTCCTGTAAGGCATTCTTTCTGCAAGTGCAACCAAACTTTGTCGCCCACCTGAAACTTATGCGGCACTCGATGTTGATCATGGCACTGTTTGTACTTGTCATTGGACTTCTGTAGGATATCTTGAACCTGTTGGCAGATGTGCTGGATCCGCTCAATGAACCGGGTGTCTTTGTCATCTTCAATTGGAGCAGGAGATGGGTTGGTCGAGGTGACCACAAGGGAAGTGAAACATCTATGGGTCCCAATGGTTGGAATCCCAACCCCACTTGAAAGGGGCTATGGTTGGTTGATCTATGCAGGGTTTGGTTGTAGCTATGTTGGACATAGGGAAGACTCTCATCCCATGTGCGAGGGTGCTTTGAATTATACATGCGTAGGATATTCACAATCATTCGATTTACAACCTTGGTTTGGCCATCTGTCTAGGGGTGGAAGGCCATGGATTTGGTGAGCTTGGTGTCCAGCAGTGACCAGGGGCTCGACCAGAATGTGCTGAGAAATTGACTATCCCAATCTGAGACAATGGTTTGTGGGATTCCAAAATGTACCTAGACTCGTTCAAAGAAGAGCTTGGTAGTGGCCTCTGTTGTGATGCTCTTCTTGCAGGAAACCATAATCGCCATCTTAGAAAAGCGATCAACAACCACAAAAACACAGTCATTTCCCCGCTTGGTGGACGGGAGGCTCGACATGTAGCCCATTGAGATGGATTCCCATGGCCTGTCAGGAGTAGGAAGAAGGGTGTATAGGCCCTATTTCTTAGTGTTTGGTTTGGCAATAGCACAAGCAGTGCAGAACCTGATATACTTGTTGACCTCTTGTCGAAGTTTTGGCTAGTAGAAATGTTTCTATAGCATCGCCACTGTCTTTTCAACGCCGAAGTGTCCTGCCACCCGACTGTAGTGGGCTTCCCATATCAGCTTTGCTCGCTCACTTGATGGAACACAGATATGGCTGAGATGACACAACAACCCATCCTGAAGATGGAAATGATCGACAACTGCGTTTGCACCCAACATTCGATAGGTGGTGGCGAAGTCAGGGTCTGTCTCATAGAGTTGGGGCCATCCAGATGTCTCATGGCCGCAAGATTCTAGCACCGTGGTGAGTGCCGTGATTGGCGGTCTACTGAGGCAATCAATGACGCAATTGGTGTTTCCTATTTTATACTTGTTGTTGAGGTGGAATTGCTGCAAGTATGTGGACCAATTTTGATGGCGGTCATTCTACAATTTTCCCTGTGTCTGCATGAACTGTAGTGGCTTATGATCAGTGTGGATGACTGTCTCCTTCCTAATAATGTAATGTCTCCACTGGCGGCATGCTTGCACAATGGAGTACATTTCTTTGTCATAAGTAGGGTAATTACAGACAATATCTGACAGTATCTCACTATGATAGGCCACGAGGTGGCTGTGCTGAGTGAGAATGACACCCACAACATAGTCTGAAGCACCTGTCTCGATCTCAAAAGGATGTTGCAAGTCTGGTAGTGAAAGCACTGGCGCTGAGCACAAGCGTTTCTTCAAATCGTCGAATGCTTGTTGTTGGGACCGGCCCCACGCAAATTTTTCCTTACCACCACCCCTGTTTATTTGGATGAGGGCCCATGCAATATGGGAGAAACCCAACATGAACATGCGGTAGAAATTGGCAAGGCCCAAGAAGCTCCGAAGCTCAGTGAGTGTTTTTGGGGCTGGCCAATCACGGATGACTTGGATCTTGGTTGGATCCACATGTACGCCATGTTGATCAATGATGTAGCCCAGGTAATGGACCCTATCCATGCCGAAGGAGCATTTTTCTAAGTTGGCCTATAGCTTGTGCTGCCGTAGGGTGTGCAGAACCTGTTGAATATGTTGCAAGTGTTCGGCCCAAGTCTTGTTGTAAATTAGAATGTCATCCAGATACACCACTACAAAAGTATTGGTGAATGGTCATAGGATATCATCCATCATCCTCATGAAAGTGGCTGGAGCATTTGTCAAACCAAAGGGCATGACCAACCATTCAAAAAGGCCTTCCTTTGACTTGAAGGTGGTCTTCCATACATTTGTCTGTTCTATCGGGACCTGGTGGTAGCCAGACTTCATATCAATCTTACTGAAGTATTTGCCCCCCATGAGTTGATCAAGGAGGTCATAGATTTAGGGAATCGAGTATCGGTTTCTGACTGTGATTTTATTCAGATCCCAGTAATCAATATAGAGTTGCTAGGTTCCATCTTTCTTCTGTACCAACACAATTGGGCTCCCACAAGGTGATGAGTTGGGGTGGATGTGCCCCTTGTGGAGTAGTTCTTGGATCTGTCGCTTGATCTTCTCATTCTCTAACAAAGAGCGACAATAGACTGGCCCATTGGGTAGCGGTGCACCGGGGGTCAGATCGATGGAGTGCTTGACCTGGCAGTGTAGAGGTACCCCTATAGGTGAGGAGAAGATATCCAAGTATTCTTCCATGACCTTATCTACTTGCTTCTGCTGTGTGGAGAGGTTGGTCGCAGAGACCCTGGATGTGGCTGTGATCTTTCACTTATTTTGAGAGCGAATCACTAAGAAGACAAACTTCCCCGTCTGAGAGATGACCTTCTTTCATTTCTTAGCAGAGATCAAGGAAATAGGACTAGGTGGGACTGCCTCAGGTATCCTGTACAATTTCCTGTTCAAAGTAATAATAACACTACAAAGCCCAGACTCATATACAACATGACGTTTCCATAAATAAGGTTGGACCAAAAGAACATCACAAGCTTCGAGAGGAGCAACATCACACAATACCTCGTCTTTGAAGGGCTTGATGCCGTACGACAGTCGACACTGTTGGCTGACACAGAGATCGCTTCCTTGGTGGAGCCATCCAATGGTGTATGGTTGTGGGTGCGGCGTTGTTGGTAGGGCCAACCGCTTGATGACCTCTATTGAGATGAGGTTCTTCTGGCTACCGCTATCAACAATGAAGTGCATTGGGGTGCCTTTTACCCACATCTGTGAATGGAAGAGGCGCTCTCCTTCTTCTGGATCGTCTGGTTCACTAGGCTGGAGCTTGGTGGTAGCAATGGTGGCACTGGGTTCCGCATCAATGATCTGTCTTTCCCTTTTTAGTTCTATCTCAGAGTCATAATCTGCATCTGATTCAGAGGCTTTCACTTCATCCACCAACGACTACTTTGAGCGACAGTCAACGGTGTTATGCTAAGGTATCTTATGGAAGTCGCACCACTTCCCAGTATCTTTATTTATCTTTCTGGTGTCCTTCTTTGCTTGAGGCTTGGACTGGTTGTCCTGATATTGTCCATCTTTGCTCTGTCCTTTGTTTGGCGGGTTGGGGCCACCCTTTCCTAGCTTTTGTTGTGAGGGGTTCCTAGGCCCAAATTGTCACATCTCTTATTTGAGCTTCTGCTTGATTTTGACAGCATATCGGTAGGTCACACCCAAGGATGAGATGTCCAGAAATTCCATTTCGGTCTGGATGTATCTATGCAGAGCACCGCAATACTTGAGCACCAGATGTCGCTCTGAATCTTTGATACTCAACTTGGTGCACAAGGTATGGAAGATATTTGTGAAATCTGGCACTGCTTGGTCTCTTTCTTGCCGCAGTGTGGTCCATTTGGTATACAGGTCGTCATAACTTCTGACAGGGTAGTATTGTTCCTTAATATCATCCCTGAAGGATTCCCAGGTGGTCGTGACTGAAAATAATGAGGTTTCCTCTGTTTCCTTTTGCTCACAGAAAGTTTCCCACCAATCTTTGACATGGGGAACGGATTTGAGGAGTGAAAAAGTAATCTTTTCTTTATTCGAAAAGTTATGGACAGAAAAATACCCTTCTAGTAGATTCAACCACTTGTATATAGCATCTGCGTCTATCTGACCTTCAAATATAGGAATATCAAATTTTATTTGTACCTTGAAGGGGGTGGCGCCTCCGTTCGAAGAAGATGCGTTGCCTGTTGGTAGCCACCGAAGGATTTGCGCGAGGGCTTCCTCAATCAACAGTTTGAAAGGATCTTCTGTCCCGTCATCTTTCTTTTCTCTTTCCATGGTAGGTCGCTTGGGCGTGCGAGAGCTTCTTTCCTCAAGAGAAACAAGCTTGAGATCCAACTCTTTTTACTTCGACCTCATTGGGGACATGCATTAAGACGACAAGGAGCAGACCGCTATGATACCACTGATCCATATTTTATGAGCATAATGAAATGAATATAGATTATTAATAGGTTCTTAACACAAAATAACAGAGATACAGTAAAACTAGTTTTCTATTCAATAACGAAATAAGCTGAAACTGTAAAATGCAGCGGAAACAAGCTTGTTGGAATGGTGGCGGCTTATCTCTGAGAAGAGATGTGACGACAGTGCGTATTCGCAAGAAGAAGGTTACAATGAGGCTTTGAAGGCCTTTTTTACAATAAGAAATAATTCCAAAAACCCTAGACATCCAAAAACCTAACCCTAGGAGATGAAGCGCCAAAAGTCATGTGGGCCCCGTTTGGGTAAGTTAGTACATCAACTTCTCAGGGTCGTAACTTTTGCATACGATCTCCATTTTAGGTGTGTGATAGCCCGTTGGAAAGGTATCATCGAGGAGATTCATTTTTGGGGCTCAATTATTCCTTTGGCTATAATTGAGGAGCTCGATCCCGAAAAACCTTCATTTAGGCCCTCAAAATGGCCCCGGAAGTTAAAACTGCTAAAAATAGTAAATTGCCAAAATTGTCAGAAAACTGTTTTGAGCCAGTTGGAAAAGGTGGGTGGCTACTGATATCCATCTAAATAAATATCCTTTTCATGCTCCACTACCCATTTCAGTAGCATATACCTCTAATTCAACATGACTATAAATGATGATCACACACATAATAACATGAACACATAATCATTTAATGGTGATGGGGTTGGGGACAAGACCCCAACCTTAACTTGCCTACACCTCAAAAGGTTATCCGGGCATGCTCCAAGGTTTCGTCACAAAACAATGGCGACAATGAGATGCAATCTGAGGAAAAGGGTTTAACATGTAACAAATAGGCTTGACCAATAAATAATGGTAGTAGCGATGCAACCAGAGGAGAACATACCATCTTGACCAGTAGACAATGGTGAAAATGAGAGGAAACCAGAGGAGAAGGGTTTAACGTGTAACAGACCAAATTGACCAATAGACAAGGATAAATGACATTCTTCTATACGTTGTCGACAGACGACGAAAAATCGAGAAAACCTCTCCCTTAAAGAACGCCTTTGGAGTAATTATATTACTAGTATACCCTTGAAGAAAGAGAAAGGAATGTCAAAAAAATTGAGTAGCATATATTTTTCTAACCATCATATATTTAGTAAGAGAAAATAATGAAACAAAAATAATATGAAAAAGTGAATGGCATAATAATTTTTTCCAAGTATATAGCAAAAAAAAAGATGTTACATGTGTACATTTTTTAATTCTAGATATCATCTAGAGCTATTTGTTACCAATATATCAAATCATGTAGTTTGTTATTAAAATGAAATAAAGTAAAAGGAAAACTTAATTATCATTACTAATTACTAGTAAATACAAAACCATGTCATTGATGTCATATAAAATTAAATTTACGTTAATTGTTCATAACATAAACTATACATATCTTCTCAAAATAGGAAAGCCTTGGGTATTCCCGTGTTATCCTCTAATTACCTTACAAACATTATATTAAAGCATAAAGGACATAGGCATATAATACAAACAATTACATATGATCAAACAACGCATGTATAGAATTATTTCAAAACATAGAAGAAGCTACAAGTTTGCATGCAACTTTGTGACCTCCCCAATGATATTAGAGATTCGCAAGGGTGGAGTAGTGATAAAGGATGAAAATTTTAACTATGTAAGTGACAAAGAATATTGGCGTGTCTCTTCTTTTTTCAGAGTGAGACATAGGTCTAGTACCTTTCATTTTTGCATAACATTGGTAGGAGAATGTTGGTGCAATGTGTATCTCTTCTATTGTTGTGGTGCATGGCATTGCAGTGAAGGTTCATTGCTTGGATGTTGAAGCGTGCAATGCATATCTTACTACTTTCCATGTCAATAACATCAAAGCTAAATATATGACAAGGTCCTTTGGCATTGATGAAGGTGTGTAGATTGATGTTTGAAAGTACTTTGACTTTCATTGTCCATTCATTTAGGTATGGATTCAAAGATTTAATAGAAGTAAAGTTTGGGGGTGTTTGTTTTGTTTCTAATGGTTGTTTTACATAATCACTTACATATTTAATGAATATTGGGTCACCAATAATCCTAGATGTCAAATTCTTCACTTGTGATTCATGAACTATCAAACTTGCGAAAAAATACAAAAATAATGTAAAATTAGCACTTTAATTATTGATCATATATTAGGTAGTTTAAAATGTGGCTAATGTGTTTGTAATAAAAATAACATTAGCCACAACATATTATATATGTACAATTTTTTTTTACATGTGAAAGTATGGAAATGTATTTTATTTTTTTAAATCACCATTTTTTTTATAAATAAAAGTAATAAATACTAGCATACCCTCTAAGCGGGTGAATGGAAATGCCAAAGTAATTTGAGGGAATTTTTCATATTGATGTTGTTAATTGGAACCATAAATATATTTCAATTAAAATGATCTTACATTTGACGAAACCCCATCAAACAATCTTCTTTGTTTTGGGTCAAAACTTTGTATTTCTTCCCCCTCAAGCTTAAGTTCTGTGATTTATTGCCTTGAGAAGAAGCAAAAAATACTGGCTAAATAATGCATCTTTAAAATTATCCTTTGAAATTCTCATATAAGGAAATTTGTTTCATTAAAAATGACATTTTTACTATTGTTTTGGGTCAAAACTTTGTATTTCTTCCCCTCAAGTTCAAGTTATGTGATTTCTTTCTTTGAGGAAAAGGAGAAGCAAGAAAAGCTGGCTAAAGAATGCATCTTTAAAATTAGCTTTTGAAATTCTCATATAAGGACATTTGCTTCATTAAAAATGACATCTTTATTATTGTTTGACCAAAATAAAATTTGTTTATTTGATGGAAATTTATTTTGATTATTAATAATGAAAATGTTTTCTCATTAAGAAGTATAGGTTTTGTATTTTGATTATATAACATAAAATAATTTTTATTATTAATAATGAAAATGGGAATCTTCTCATTTCTTTTATACATTGTATAATTTATTAAAAGACTTCGATTAGATTCAAGACTAAAAATTATGGAATAAAATGTTTAATATAGAATAACAATGAATATAAGAAAGCAAATTCATCAAGATAAACATGGAGTCAAGTCAATTAAAAATTCTAGGTGGATGAAAAATAACTATAGCTATAGTTTTAGTTGTCTATCTTGTTTTTCTTTTAATTGTGTTTTCTCAATTTTGTTCTCCTTTTAATCGTGTCTTTCATATAGAATTGAGTGACACTTTATTGATGGGTTAAATCGTTAGAAGATATAAATGATGAAGTATTTTGGATTATAGGATTGAAGTGTTGTTTTCACTATTATGTAAACAATAAAACATATGTATAAATAATCTATTTTAACAATATTATTTAAATAGAAAAACATGAGAAACATTTTCATTATTAATAAAAAAAATATTAATTTAATTTATGTTATATAATGAAAAAAAATAATATATACTTCTTTATGATAAAACATTTTCATTATTAATACTCAAAATTAATTTCCATCAAATAATAAAGATGTCAAAACAATAATAAATATGTAACCATGTTTGATTCAAATTTGGGTAGAGGCAATATGTACTATACAAAAATTGTCAAGAAATATGCAATACTCAAATGTTTGTTAATGTTTAGTTTTAAAGGATTGCAAGTTTTGAGAGAAATATACCCTATATGTATATATATTCTCAATCTCTAGTACATATAATTTGTTTTTGTTTTCAAGCTTTTTCTAATGAAGAAAGTGTCTTTATTTTAGAATTTTAAAGGACAATCTTAAAGGTGCATTTTCCCCTTTATTCATCAAGAGTTAAAATGTATTTTTAGCGCTATTCATCAACACCTTCTAGCATGCAAAATTTGCTTGCTTCTCCTCAAGGCAAGAAATTGTAGAATTTGAGGGGAAGAAATAAGAGGTTTTCACCCAAAGCAAAAGAGATTGTTAGATGGATCTTAATCAAAAGTAAGTTCATTTTAATTGCAATATCTTCATGATTCCAATTAACAATAATAATATGAAAACTTCTCTCAAATTATTTTGACATTCTCATTAGCCCATAAAAAAATATGTTATTTTTACTATGTTTAAATAAATTATATAAAATACAATGATTTAGAATAAAAAGTTGCATTGAAATAGAGATCATAAAATGGTGCAAGTTGCAAATAATTTTCATTTACATATATGTACAATATTCTAATTTAAAATAAAATGGTATATTGAAAATCATATATACCTCCTTACTCTTTATTGAAATGAAAATTATATAAATCGGCCTAGATCCATCTTATCTTATGATCAATTAAGAGTCAAGAGGGATTTAATCTCTTGAGATGCAAACTTGTTTAGAGAGAAAAATTGAGAAATGATTTGCAAATTGAGAGATTTAATTCAAGGTTAAGATGGATCTAGACTCGTATATACATATAAAATAATATTTTCTTATTGTGTTTTCATATTCACATTTCCACATTTCATAAAACACTTATACTAAAATTGAAATCAATAAAATGTTAATTACATAAATAAGAACCATGATTAATGATGAATCTTACAAAATTGAAAATTCAAATGATTGATTTACAGAAAGGGATGAAATATTAAACACAATTTTCATAGTTTTGCTGATTTACTTAAAAAAATGTATTTGATTTAGAATATTATTTACCAAAATATGTCAACCATAAAATTGTTATTTTTTTATTAAAATCAAATTGTTTAATTAGCATCATCTATACAAACAATCCTGGGTTATAAAAGCACTTAGCATGTATTCAATGTGTATAGGAAAAGATGGGGAATGAGGTCTGCAACTAGGAGACAAACCCTAGCACTCTGATTTTTCAACCACCCGTGAATCGCCTGATGCGCGCTCTGACGCCAGAGCACTGAACACCAACCACATCGATCTGCAGACCACTACTCAGCACGGTCCCTGTTCGCCTTAAAATGAGCTCGGGGGAGGGGGGGGAACCCCCCTCGTACAACGACATCGCTGCTAACGACAAGGCCGGGTCTCGCACTAAAAGGCCGGCCTTCGAACCTCCGGAGCATATGCGGGAGCAGCTGTTTACCCAGGAACAAGCTTTCAGCAAAGAAATGGAGCTGGAACCAAGTACATCTCACATGCAAGCTCCCAAAAACTGGCTGCCAGGTAAGTGCATCCCTCAACTGGAAAAACCGCCTCTGTACCAAATAAAATCGACTAGGGTGGGTGAACACACCCAGTTCATGACAGAACACGCACTGATAGGTAAATTCTTGGGCCTTTGGCCAACTGAAAGAGACCTTGCTCGTTGGATTAAAGACTGGTGGAACCCCAAAGGAGACTATGAGGTCCAGCTCAGCTCCAAGGGTTTTTTCACAATCATACTATACAATCTTGAAGACAAAGACAAAATATTTGACAATGGACCATATTTCTACAACTCAACGGGCCTTTTTCTAAGATTCTGGACTGATAGATTCAACCCAGAACAGGAAGACTTCACAAGAGCCCCGGTCTGGATCAGGCTCTATTCCCTGCCTCAGGAATTTTGGCTAGAAGAAATACTTATGGGCATAGGGAACACGGTGGGTCAATACGTTAAGGCGTCAGAGGCCACAAAGATAAGAAATTATACTTCATACGCCCGCATCTGTATCTATATGGACATATCGAAGGCCTTGTCGGGCTCCATCACTCTAGAATACCAGGATGAGGGCTGGAACCAAACAATCGACTACGAGCATATACCCTTTCGCTGCAGGAAGTGTCACGAACACAGTCACCTGTTCAGGGACTGCCCCTTGAACGCCCCAGCCCCTAAGCCCTCTGAAGCCAAGAAAAAGGACGGCTTCACCAACGTCACAGGTAGGAGAAAAAACCCTCCAAGAAAACAGAACCAGGGCTCGGCCCCAAAGGTCTCCTCCAAGAACTCTTTTGACACCCTGAACCAGTTAGCGAAAGAGAAGAATCCACAGAACCCCCCCCAAGCCTCAGAGCAAGGAAAAGGCAAAGGCCCGGAAGTGCTACCTCCAACACATCCAAAGGAATCAACTCAGTCAACCCAATCTGGCAGGGAAGTAGATACTAACATGATCATGGATGAAACGGATTTGGCAGATA